>CACRXK020004869.1:4042-30054 GCA_902702795.2 Paramuricea clavata | reverse complement strand
GAGAGCACAAATCTAAAGCATGAAAGCAATGTCAATAGTCTATTGTCGAGGAATTTTAATCCTTAAAGCCGGTTTTCCACTAGCGAATTTTTTCGCGCGAAGCGACCTTTTCCCTTAGTCGGTATCACTTATTAAGTCAGCAAGACGCGGCAAAATGGATGCCGACAAAGGAAAAAGGTCGCTTTGCGCGAAAAAATTCGCTAGTGTAAAAGTGGTTTTAGTCCAGTTTTGAAGAAATCAATTACAGGTCCACACACGTCACAGCAAACATTCTCTCATTCTTGAAGAGATTATATCATATATTTTTATGAATATCATGCACAGACGACAGTATAAAAGGTAAAACAAGAACAGTATATAACGTCAAATGGCCTTCGCTCGAGACGTCGAAGTTCTCCTTGTGTTTTGCGGTAGTTGTATCCGATTCCTATCAATCCGCTGCTTTCGCATATATTTACCTGAGTATTTACCCCAGAATTCCTAGTTGTTTTCGACTGATTTCATTGTAAAAAAGTATCAAATTTTTCGACGAGAAATTCTAATACTTTGTTGATGTAAATGCAACAATTGCCGCCCACGTGAATTAGAGTGGCGCATTAAAGCACGAGCATGCGTATATCTCGCGTTGAAAATTCGAGAGCTGCTCCCAACCCTAACCTGCGAACGGGCATGCTCTGGGTACGATATTGTATAAAACAAGATTCACAACAACCTCATTCCCAGGTTCTTCTCTGGGTTCACAAAGGTACATTTTTAAATTTAAATCTCGCGAGTAATTGAATAAGCTGGCACAACGTCACTTAATTCAATTACGCTTTGAATTGCGCATGGATTGCCGAAATGGAGGACTCAAATTTGAAACTAAAATTCTTCTCAGAAACGTTCCCATGCAAATTTTTCACCTCCATGAAAGAAAGGGAAAAAGAAAGCCATCTTAAACAATAGACAATTCCCATTTTAAACTAATTTTAAAACTATGCAAGGAGATATAAATATATCAACAGCTAGAAAGAGCATACTAAAATGAGTAAAATTACAAAGCTTAGTTGCGTAGTGTTGTAAAATGCGGAAAATATAGCCTTGCAAAGTTAATGGGAATAGTCTATTGACCAGCTGTCATGTTGTTTTACAATGCATACTGCTTTAGCGTCATGCAACAAATAAAAACTCTCTAGACTACAATAAAAACTCTCTAGACTACATTAACTGGTAGACACAAATAAAAACTCTCTAAACTACATTAAGTATCCGGACATTCAGGCAGCCACAAATATTAAGTGCCCTTTTTAAATGGCTGCCTCCGCCGCTTCACGTTGCTTCCGGCGCCTTTGAAGCCGTGGTTTGAAGTAAAGTGCAGAAGCAAAAGGAAACTTTCAAATTTTGAAAGGACTGCTTTGTTGGAAAGCAAGATAGTTATTGGATCAGCTCTGGTAAAATTTTTGCCTCAGCTGTCCGTATTGTTGAGTTAGACGGCTTTGTTTATGATAATAGGTGCAGTTTGGCTACGGACCTTGCCAAAATGTCTCCTTCTTCACCCTGAATGTCGCCGATTTTACAGCTGGATTTCTAGTGTTTCTACTAAAAGTATGGATTTTGGCTAATGCATGCTTCTTTCGACGATAAGTGTTGATTAATAAAGGCATATTTTATTAGCGGCACGGCAAAAAATTCTGAAATATTTCTTAGTTAAATCCTTATTATTATAAGGGGCTAATTAATGCAAGCATCTAAATTTAAATCACACAGTGTGTCTGGGCTGCCGATACGTTTCCGCGATTATTTTAAAGAAATTTTATCACTGCGCAAAAAACCATAAAATAGCAGTAGCCTACGTCACACAGCGAAGGAGCGCCGAGTACAGCTCTGCAGTTATTCTGTACTGGGAAATCCAAAACAGGAAAATTTACGAATTTGTAAATGGGAACCTAAGAAAAGGGACCCAACTAGGTGATGAGGAATTGCAAAAACAGAATGTTTCGGGAGTATTTCTTTTCCAGAAATATTTTAGCCCCCATTTTCCGACACAATTTTTGATATATTCCATTTTGAAAGATTGAATGTTAGGCCATACGATGTTATAAAATTTCAAAACATTAATTGTCTTCATTGTGCTTATCGTGCTTTTGAACAATTTAAACATAATTTGTGATAAATTATGCACTCCTTCCACTAGTTAATATCACGTATATAGTTAAATATTAAAGAAAATCAGTAGGCCTACTGCACAAAATCTCATTTAGCACTGCACAAATTGGTTATCACACCTTAAAATAATCCCTGTTTTGTTTATTCACGAAAACATATTATGCAATTGTTTTGTTTTCTCGAGGGGCAACATCGTATTTCATGACAAAAACTCTATAGTGTTATAGAGTTCAAAGTTAGAAGAACCAATATATAGTATAATTAAACGTTTTCAGAAGCATATCCTGTTGCGTATTTTTCTTCTCTTTTACATTCCTTATTTTAACACAAACTTAGAAAATCGTACTTTATAAACTAGCGAGCTGGGTGGTACATCAATCACTGTATTTAAAATGCTATAAGTATATAAACTACGTGCACATATGACTATACAGAATTTACAATAGTAGACTGTGTGTAAATTAATTCGATTGATGAACATCCCAAAATGTACAATGATAAACATTACATAATTGTATCATGTCCACTATTTTACCTGTCTTTCAACCAATAATATTACAGTACTCTTTAAGATGTTGCCAATGTAGAAAGGCAACATGGTAGTATTGATGAATATTTTTCTTATATTGTTATATACATATGTGCACATCTCTGCCAAATATATCCATGCACTTATCAAAGGTAATTCCCTTGACAACCCTATAAGGAGACTTAATGTTGATGATGCAACATTGGTTGAAAATCTTACAAGATTTAGGGAATATTTACATGAAAGTTAGTAGCTTGGCTCAAATTTCAAGCTCCAGTGTGATTATATTTCCAATTACATTTGAATTTACATGGCATGAGCTGGCATACCTTGCTACAATACTATTGGAATCTTGCTAAGCATTGCCTGAATCAATTGGGCAATTACACTGAGTAACAAAGACAATTACCTGAGCTTACATTCTCGCCTTTGTTATACAGTAGTAACAATTATAACCCATCAGACACAATCACAGTATCATTCATGATAATATGATGGTATATGTGGGTTATAATTGTGAAATTTGCTCACAAATGTAGGATAGTTCGGCAAATATATTTAAATTATAGATTTATAGTGCTTGCCCAGTGCCTATGTTTTGTATGGGCATGCCTATTAGAAATATTTTTAACCTGTGATCATGGTCTGTATTGCATACAGAGCCTAATACAAGTCTTGATCCACTCATGCTCGCTTTCCACCCACACTACATGTAGTTTTATATTTTATACCCAATAAAAACGTCCCAGGAGAACAACAAGCTAACTGAATTACTGTATAGTTACAACCACTAAATATATCATTATCTAATTGGCATTAACCAATAAAATAGTCAATCATAGCTACAACTGTACAGGACATGAAGTTGCGTCAGGCTACATTTTTCTTTGCTGTCTGCTGCGAGACAAATAAAGCAAATAAAGGTCTGAGCACGTGAGGTTATAATCTCGTGTAAACCGAGATTAAATTTGTCCAAGTAAAGCAAGCTGCCTAGTTTGGTACTGTACACCAAACCCAGAGAAATTAGAAACCTCTGTTAATATATCAAACTACCTCCCCTCCAAACATCATCTACACTGATCTTCGAGGAAACACAGTATGGCAATTGGCAACAAAAGTGCTTGGCACGAGCTCTAATTATTTTGTTATTAAATACAAATCCACATTAACCGTGGAGACCATTTTCGAATTCATAAATTATAAATCCTTGTAAATTATACACTACAATGTAAAAATAAAGAGGAATTTCACTTACTTTAGAGTCCTTAGTTCGAGCGTTTCACAGTATAAATATTTTTGGTATTCAGTAGAAAGATCCCATCCTTTATTGCTCATTTAGATCCATTTCAAGCCTTGCACTTTTCACTGTACCGAAATTATTTGTTCTCCGTCAATTTGAAGGGATTTCTCACCGCAAAGGATTAGAATAAACATTCAATCGCAGAACCTTGCGGACTTGACGCCATGACTTGGGTCGAATGACTGGTTATACGTCACGGTAGATTTGATTTTGCAATGTTGCAAAATTTTGCCTGTTTGATTCTGCAATGTTGCAAAATTTTTGCAACGTTTTTGTTGCAAAAGTTTCTGCAACATTTTTGCTATATCTATCGTGATACAGGTCTTTAAAACAATATAGATTTGATGATGTCACGATAGATTTCACGCGGAAAAGGACTCAGGACCGCATCGATTTACAGATGCAAAATGGATGCAAATCAAATCTACCGTGACGTAGGCGATGTATCTGCTTCCACTGTGACGTCGAAGGATGCGGTAAAAAATAACATATTCTGTCGCGAAATTATTGACGCTTATAAGTGTTGCAAAATAACAGAAAGTACACATTTGCGATCGCACGTCGCATATTACACTTATTTCGATCATTTCCACTGCTATTGAGACTATTTAAATCGGAATTCATCCTAAATCGGTGTATTCCTGACAAGGAATCAATTTTATGCAAATATTTGCGGGTTGATAGAAGTTTTTTAATTTAATTATAGTGCTTGACTATTGGCGACATCATATAATATTTAAAGCAATATGATTTCTCAATTTTCACTGATGCATTCGCATCACTGGCATCGATCTGGATCCGCCCTATGTGCCGCCATTTTGTTTAATTATGTACGTAGCCGGTCGCATTCGGGTAACATTTTTCACTTGTTACCCAGGAGGATACATTGCATGCATTTATCACGAAAAGTTCGTGTCGGTTTACGAGAGGCAATGTCGATATACGTAAAATTCACGTATTATTGGTATTCCACACTGTTAATTTCGAGGAGTCAAATTGACTCCAAAAGTAGAGTAAATAAAAAAGGTACAGAACGACTCCTTTTTCGGAGTAATTTTTACTCCTTACGTAGAGTTTTTTTTACTCTTTCAGCAGTCAAAACAACTCCACTAAAGGAGATAAAATTACTCCGAAAAGTGGAGTAAAAAAGGAGTAAAATTTACACCAAGAAATGAGTCAGTCGTTCTGTACCTTTTTATTTACTCCACTTTTAGGGTCAATTTGACTCCTTTGGAGACAAAATTACTCCTATATATTGGAGTAAAGAAAAGTCATTAACGAACCTTAGAAATCAATAAAGATATTTTCCAAGTAAAAATAATTTATTATCCCTACAAGTAAGAACACGTTCCAGAGCAAAGTGTGATATTCGATTTACTTAAAAATATGGACAAATAGATCTCATGCGAGAAAAATGTCCACAAATGTAAAATCTCATAATATCTCATAAAGGTATATTATAGCAGGAAATACAATTTGCTTTAGCATAATATATATATATATATATATATATATGTTATTTACAGCCGGTAAATATAGGTCCGTACTGAAAAAATATTCTCCCGTGGTCTGAGGCCGAGGGACGCTTCTGAGGCCGAGGGGAAATATATTTTAGTACGGACCGACAAAAACGGTAAATAACGTGTTTATTTTTTTTATTTGATATTTGATAGTTCATGGTTATAATGAAATTCCGATAAAATTCCAGTTGCGAAGTACATTTGAGATCAGTTGCGTTTGTTACTTTAGTGCAAGCATGGCTGACAAACTGCTAAAACGACGCGATAAAAGCTGGATAAAAAGCTTTTAGTTTCATTGCAATAGATGCTTTTCTACTCAACAAGAAAACAGAAGCGTGTAAACTAAGTAAAAATATCTATTTCAGTTCCGATTCGTTTTACAGCATGGACATGCTTAAAAAATGCTCTTTGACAGAAAAATACAAATTTTAGTTGCCGAAAAACAATTCGTTCAAGGAATCGTCTTTAAACTGCCATTTCAGGTATTTTTTAAACTTCATATGTTTAAGGACAAGACATTGTACTATTTATATTTATACGTATATTTTCGAAAAATAGCTGAATATATGTTGAACATTTGAATCAAAACATGTAGCACTGCCGCTGGCCAGTGACAGTGTTTTTCGATGTTTATATTTGGGTTTTTTCGCAGTTTGGTCGGAGAAAATTACATTTCGGGCTTGGCACTAAGGGGCTGATTACATGGGCGAGTTGTCAACTCAAAATATACAAAATTACTGTTACTGGACGAATATTCTCAGGAAATTTGAAGAAATGAAGCAGCTACATTGTGAACGAAAGCGTACAGAGGTTTGTTTTAAAATACCTTGAGGCTATTTTTATAATTATATGAATTAAAATAACATTATATTGAGTCGTTGTTTATAATTTGGATTAAAAATATTTCAATTGTCACTTGTCTTCCTACTTTAAAACATATAAAACTTCTCGACAAGTCGCCGGGGATTGTTCTTGACAAAATTGACATTTAAAACTGAACATTTCTTATTAAATTTGTATAGTTATATAAGTAGCCTCAAGGTATTTTAAAACTAACCTCAGTACGCTTTGTGGCTGCTTCATTTCTTCAAATTTCCTGAGAATATTCGTCCAGTAACAGTAATTCTTGTATCAGATTTTGAGTTGATTTTGCATAAAAGTAGCAAAACGAGCTCGTGTTGATAAACCAAGTCTGAGGCTCTCCGCTCCTTCAGAGGGGAATCCCGAAACATCGAGTTGGATTGAACCCTAACCCCCACCCAACCCCCACTCTAACCTCTAACCCTAACCCAGGTTTAATCTTAATCTGGCTCTAATCAATCCTAATCTAAAAATGACTACCTTTTTTTAGTATTCCCACCCCTGCGCGACCAGCCTCCCTAATACTACGTGTGAGGATATGTTGCATTATTAGTCTTGAAAGGTCAAGGAGAGTACTATATAGAGGATGTTAGACGGCGGTGTAGTACTACAATACTTCATGTGAACTCGTCAGATGCGCATCGCTGTTTTTTTACGAAGAAACGCCTGGGTACGGAGACAGGGTGTAGCATGCGATAGCAGACTGATCAGCACTGCCTCATTCTCGTACCCAGAGCCCTTCTTACGCGCGGTGCGACGAGGGGCTCTGGCCAAATCCATAACCGGATATCATAAAAACATGGTAATAGAATATATCCGGTATTAGAACAATAACCTTCGTTGTAGCCTATCAGATGCCAGTTTGATATGGATTTGGCCAGAGCCCCTTGTCGCGCTCCGTTGACCGCGCGTAAGAAGGGCTCTGGGTACGAGAATGGCACTGCCTCTGAGATTAGTCTGCTGTTTCTCCGCAGCTCCAGTGGGGGAGGGGGGGCCGGAGGGGGGAGGGGCGGCTGAGTTAGTCTGCTATCACAGACTAAAGGCTTTGCGAAGATATAAATTTTACGTTTGAGTAAAAAATATTGTTTCAGTTTTCACCACGAGATGAAGCTTCAAGCCACCGTGTATTTAATGTTCTTTTTATTATATAGTCGTTCGTAAAAATAACAAAGAAAATGAACACTTAATCGATATCTTCACTAGTGGAGATCTAGTTATGGAAAATATCTCACTGTGTATTTTTTCGGTGTCTCACTGTCTACTAATATAATAAATTAGGGTACGAGTGCTTTTGTTTCGAAGTAAGAATACAAACAATGAAGTACATGATATGAAAAAGGTATCTCTGTAAAAAGATTTATTACAACATTTAAAAATTGTGCGGAAACCATGTCAGGTCAGGAGGCAGATCATGAATGAGGTAACGGACTAATAGCGGCTGCTTAAGGCGCCATTTGTAAGCTCACAGTCAACCTCGGTCTGCTTCACGCCAGTTCCGGTCCTAATATAACCAGTCACTGAAAAACCCTGATATAGGGAGCGTGCGGGGTGCAATATCTGTAATTACTGTACTCTGTAACTCAAAATTACTACACGGTGTTGTGGAAGCACAATCGACAAAAAGTTACTGAGCATTTCCGATCGCGCACGATCACAATGTAGGCCTACAGCTGCGGTAAACAATGATTTAAGATAAAATTCCTCCATATATATATGCATGTGTAAATTTGCTTCAGGCTCGCTCGCTCCGCAGCAAAAAAATTTGGGTGAAATACAATTGTCATTTTCCCGAAAAGTAAAGAAAAATATCCAACTCGAAGTTTATTAACTCGAAGTCCAACTCGAAGCCAAACTCGAACTCGAACTCGAATCCAACTCGATGTTACCTAACTCCCCCTTCAGAGTGGCCAAAATGACTCTGCAGAATGTGGCTAAATTGACGAAAGTAACAAATTATTACGACAAATTATATGTTGGCATGTTTACTTTTAAATTAAATATATACCATTCTCATAATGTATTAATTTACTCTAGATTTAAACATTAGACTGTTCTTTTTAATATGCTCTCTCTCAATACGCCCCCCTTTTAGAGATAGAGAATAATTAACTATCTGGGATACTAGCAGCAGGTTGTAGCCAAACACACCTTGCATTTTGCATGCAACAGTAGCTAACTTAGCTTGTATATCATGCATGTTCCATTGCTGGGGTATATGCCTCATGATTGCTGCAGAGATATACCATCATATGAAAATAATTATTTATTTCATTGTAACTGGATGCTGGGAGATTTCCCAGTGAACCACATTATTTGAAGAGTAACTAAGTTGTAAGGAGCTTGCAATCTTAAAATTTCAAGGATCCACCCCGCCTGGTGCCCCATGTCCAGTGTTCAACTAACACTGACAGGGCAACACTGACAGAGCTATACACAGGATTGTTTCACCAGGGGAGCAGTAATACCTATATTCTAAAATAAGTGCCCAAATGTCAATGCATTTAAAGTCATATCAGTCAGACGCTTTCTTATGGCCACCCCACACAGAACAGAAAGTTGACAGGGTGGGTTAGGTAAAAAAAAGGGCCCACAGTAATTGGCATATGCTGTTGTGGTGACCCTGCCCTAGTTGGCAAAGCTAAATAAATAAATAAATAAAATAAATCGTACATTCTGATTCACAAGATTGATTTTAAGCGCCATTTTGCTTAATAACTGATAACAACATTGTAAAATTAGTTCTCGAAGTTAAATTTTCTCCGGGGGGTGGGCATTACTTCTCCCCCCCTGCGCACAGCCCTGAACAGTGATATATGTTTAGTAGAAACATTGTACATATCATTTCATTCAATAACAGCCTCTACAGATTTTTAGAAGGCGTCTAGGCCAGTACTACAATTTTATAACTTTATTATTCAGAAATTTAAATTAACACTACACTATAAATTTATAGTATATACCATAAATTCTGACAGGAGAGCACAAATCTAAAGCATGAAAGCAATGTCAATAGTCTATTGTCGAGGAATTTTAATCCTTAAAGCCGGTTTTCCACTAGCGAATTTTTTCGCGCAAAGCAACCTTTTCCCTTAGTCGGTATCACTTATTAAGTCAGCAAGACGCGGCAAAATGGATGCCGACAAAGGAAAAAGGTCGCTTCGCGCGAAAAAATTCGCTAGTGTAAAAGTGGTTTTAGTCCAGTTTTGAAGAAATCAATTACAGGTCCACACACGTCACAGCAAACATTCTCTCATTCTTGAAGAGATTATATCATGTATTTTTATGAATATCATGCACAGACGACAGTATAAAAGGTAAAACAAGAACAGTATATAACGTCAAATGGCCTTCGCTCGAGACGTCGAAGTTCTCCTTGTGTTTTGCGGTAGTTGTATCCGATTCCTATCAATCTGAGTATTTACCCCAGAATTCCTAGTTGTTTTCGACTGATTTCATTGTAAAAAAGTATCAAATTTTTCGACGAGAAATTCTAATACTTTGTTGATGTAAATGCAACAATTGCCGCCCACGTGAATTAGAGTGGCGCATTAAGGCACGAGCATGCGTATATCTCGCTTTGAAAATTCGAGAGCTGCTCCCAACCCTAACCTGCGAACGGGCATGCTCTGGGTACGATATTGTATAAAACAAGATTCACAACAACCTCATTCCCAGGTTCTTCTCTGGGTTCACAAAGGTACATTTTTAAATTTAAATCTCGCGAGTAATTGAATAAGCTGGCACAACGTCACTTAATTCAATTACGCTTATCAAATTGCGCGCGAGATTTAAATTTTAAAATTTACCGTTGTAAACCTTGTTTACCGTACGCCTAGTCACATCGCAAATTTTATACGGAGGCCGTGCAGGGACGCTGGAGCCATGGCACAGCTGGTCCCGTTGCCCAAACAGCATGAGGCCAGCAGGTTGCCTTTTTTTACAAGAACTACACTTTGAAAGTCGCGCGTTATTCACATGAATTGCCGAAATGGAGGACTCAAATTTGAAACTAAAATTCTTCTCAGAAACGTTCCCATGCAAAGTTTTCACCTCCATGAAAGAAAGGGAAAAAGAAAGCCATCTTAAACAATAGACAATTCCCATTTTAGACTAATTTTAAAACTATGCAAGGAGATATAAATATATCAACAGCTAGAAAGAGCATACTAAAATGAGTAAAATTACAAAGCTTAGTTGCGAAGTGTTGTAAAATGCTGAAAATATAGCCTTGCAAAGTTAATGGGAATAGTCTATTGACCAGCTGTCATGTTGTTTTACAATGCATACTGCTTTAGCGTCATGCAACAAATAAAAACTCTCTAGACTACAATAAAAACTCTCTAGACTACATTAACTGGTAGACACAAATAAAAACTCTCTAGACTACATTAAGTATCCGGACATTCAGGCAGCCACAAATATTAAGTGCCCTTTTAAATGGCTGCCTCCGCCACTTCACGTTGCTTCCGGCGCCTTTGAAGCCGTGGTTTGAAGTGAAGTGCAGAAGCAAAAGGAAACTTTCAAATTTTGAAAGGACTGCTTTGTTGGAAAGCAAGATAGTTATTGGATCAGCTTTTGTAGAATTTTTGCCTCAGCTGTCCGTATTGTTGAGTTAGACGGCTTTGTTTATGATAATAGGTGCAGTTTGGCTACGGACCTTGCCAAAATGTCTCCTTCTTCACCCTGAATGTCGCCGATTTTACAGCTGGATTTCTAGTGGTTCTACTAAAAGTATGGATTTTTGCTAATGCATGCTTCTTTCGACGATAAGTGTTGATTAATAAAGGCATATTTTATTAGCGGCACAAAAAATTCTGAAATATTTCTTAGTTAAATCCTTATTATTATCAGGGGCTAATTAATGCAAGCATCTAAATTTAAATCACACAGTGTGTCTGGGCTGCCGATACGTTTCCGCGATTATTTTTTAAAGAAATTTTATCACTGCACAAAAAACCATAAAATAGCTGTATGTAGCCTACGTCACAGAGCGAAGGAGCGCCGCATACAGCTCTGCAGTTATTCTGTACTGGGAAATCCAAAACAGGAAAATTTACGAATTTGTAAATGGGAACCTAAGAAAAGGGACCCAACTAGGTGATAAGGAATTGCAAAACAGAATGTTTCGAGAGTATTTCTTTTCCAGAAATATTTTAGCCCCCATTTTCCGACACAATTTTTGATATATTCCATTTTGAAAGATTGAATGTTAGGCCATACGATGTTATAAAATTTCAAAACATTAAGTGAACACAAGCATAGCTTCTTGTCTTCATTGTGCTTTTGAACAATTTAAACATAATTTGTGATAAATTATGCACTCCTTCCACTAGTTAATGTCAATTGCACTGTAAAAACTGATAGGTTAAAATAACCAAAAAAAATAGGTTATTTGGTTTGGTCTAGGACAACCCGATAAAAATAGGTTATTTCAATAGGTTAAAAGAACCGAAAATAAATAGGTTAGAACAAACCATTAAAAATGGGTTGGTTTATAACCCATAAGAAATAGGTTGTTTTAATAGGTTAAAACAACTAAAATTAAATAGGTTAAAACAAACCATAGAAAATGGTTACTTTAACCTATAAATCTGTAATATGTCATTTTAACGTATTAATTATTGGTTGATTGAACTAAAAATTTATGGTTATTTTGACCAATTAAAAAAGGTAATTCCAACCTATATTCAAAAGTTAAAATGACTAAAATTTAAACTGTCAAATTGAGCATATTTCAACCAAATAAATATAGGTTGTTTTAACTATAATACAAATGGCGGATATTCACCAATAATATTTTGGTTGATTTGGCCAATTTTTTTAGTTATAACAACCAGTAAATAACGGTCAAAGTCGGAGTACGAAACATCGCGCACTTTCGTTGGTCAAATGATGTTGCGTCAACTGAATAAGATGCGCTAAAACAAAATAGCTAAACAATAATTCTGCAGGCAATTAATCATCCAAGTACGCTATAATCAAACAATATTATGAACTGTATATAAAAATATATTTTGTAACATCAGTTACAATAAATAAATAAATTACAGTAAGTACACAGTAGTACGTTTTGTGTTACTATAGCCTGTGTTCCAGTTGACCACAATGTTACTGACACACAGGCTAGAGAGTTGCATGGTTTTGTCAAGTATTATATATCATGAAATCATGGCTAAGCACTTAAGTGCTTAGCATTAATTAGATCGCGATCACCATGCAACCCCGGCCTGTTTGTGCATTCTCAATCTCTCATTATTATAATATGTTACAACAATCGATCGCCATATAATCTTAGTTCTAGCTTGTTCTATAGTTCACCGATTGGCAGAGTTTGACCAATCCTTCCCAGCCGAATATGCTCGAGGAACATTGCCAAGGCCATTGAGGTATTCAGCATTAAGAACAAAATACCGTAAACCTCCGACTGTAAGCCCTGGGCTTATATTTTTCCGTAAGCGATTTTTGATGGGCTTATACAAGGAGGGGCTTATATACGGGGGGGGCTTATACACGGACGATCTTTTGTGTTAGTGTAATAGTGACAAACAAGTAAAGTAATAGTGATAAACAAGTGTTAAGCATACTAGCATAGTAATAATAGTGATTAATAGTGGTAAGTGGTAATAGTGATAAACAATAAATGGTGATAACTGATAAACAAGGGGGCTTATATTCGGGGGGGGGGGCTTATATTTGGAATGAGGTGAGCGTTACTACATGTGGTGGGCTTATACACGGGGGGGGCTTATATTCGGGGGGGGGCTTATATTCGGAGGTTTACGGTACGCTGCTAATAAGCATGTAATAGTGCTGATTATAGTACTTCCTCTTAATATGGCAACTATACCATATACCCTCTGCAATGAGGGTAAGTGAACTTATCTCTTGTAGAGATCTGGTTGCCAATAGCGGTGTTGAACACGCCTTTATTCTCTCAGTATGCTGGATTTCAAAATCACTCTGCAAACAAAAAATGAGAATATATTCTATATGCATGCAACATTAAGGATCTTACTGTAAGAAAACTTAACATCACTACCAAATATATCCAGGTAGCCTATGTATGTGCATGCATGTTGCAACTGTACTGCACAACAACCAGCGCGCCCTACTTGTTTTTTTTAAAGGGGAAGTCAAGTCCGTTCTGCGCATCGGTTCTGCTCATAACGATGTGAGGACCTCTAATGTGAACATTGCCCAAATTTCGAATTTTTCTGAACATAAACTCTATTTCATACTCATTTAGAAGTATAGCGAACCAAAACGGTGTTAGATATTCAGACAGTACATCATATTTTAAAAAATACAGCAGTTCAAAATGTAAACAAACCGTTTGTTTACATTACGGACTTGACTTCCCCTTTAACTTGTCTAATGCCAGACGATTTTACTCGTCAATAGGGAAGCTCTGCAGCTTAATGGTTTTTAACCAAAAAATCTGACAATGTCTATAGTTAACCCATTAAGCCGCAATGCACTCCAGCATGCCCTACATTTTTTTTCTACTTGTCTAATGCCAGACGATTTTGCTTGTCAATAGAGAAGCTCTGCAGCTTAAAGGGTTAATAAGTTCTGACATCACTAATCAGCTAAATGGCATAAAATATACAAAATTGACTTACATTCACAATTTCGAAAAATAGCTCCCCTGGAATTTGTTTGCTTGCTGCCTTTTCAAAGGCAGGCAAATGCTGCAAGAATACAGCGGTTTTCCAACTCTACAAAAATCAAAAGGAGATACAGTAAATATTTACACATGCATACATACACACTGCAAAAATGTATTCTCCAAACCTAAATAAAAAGCTTCATGCTGTTCTGCTTAAAATTTTACTGTGAACATTTACAATTCATATATACATGAACTCTAATTAGCTTGATGGACTCTTGGGGCTTGGACTCTCAGGGCTTGAGTGTCTCTCGGCTGTTAAAGAGCTGTTCAGAACCACAGGGCAGAAGGTTCCATTCCCGGCACAGTATGTATAATTGTTACATATTTATTGTTCAAAATTTCCATTTAATTAAAGAAAGGCTTTAACCCATTGAATGGCAGCCTCTCTCCTTCATGAGTAAAATGTCACATAAAGGGTTAACATTCTGTTCAATGTAGAATATTTACAAGATGTAAAATATGCATGTAGTGTGACTGTTCAATCAAGCATGTCATGCAAGTCCATCAGTTAAATTTTACATGCAATCTTCTAATAAAATGACATTTCCCAATCAATTTCAACATTAAAAGATATCAGTCTGTGATTGTTTTTGTCAGTTACATTTCTAAACTGTTTGCAAAAGTATGATGTTGATTTACTTTATTTGAAAATGTGCTGCTATTACACAACTCAGTCTGGGTGATTTGTTTTGGCGAGCGTAGCCCATGAGCCCATCTAGAGAGGCTCATAAGACATGTAAATAGACATTCGTCCAGGGAAAGCAAGCTATAGCCAAGTTACCTGGGCTGGCTCGCCTCTATATAAGCAGCCCCTTTCACATGTTTTAGGCTGACCGATAGGAGGGTTACCATAGGCATAGCAAGCACATGCCATGCATTGGGTAATATTGGGAGATGTCGAGATGGGCTATTGCAATGCTGTCTATATGCCATTAATGTGACTGCATTTCAAACAAGTCACATACCATATAAAAGTACTGTATACATGTCAACGTTATAGCAAATGATATTTTCTGTGCTGATGCAATGTACTCAGGTTAATATGATGCTTGTGATGTTACACTGAGTGTATATCCACCCCAAGCAAGCTTGAAAAATATGCCTGTCCATGGTGGGAATCAGACCTATGACCTTTGGAATACTAGCCCAATGCTCTGCCAACTGAGCTATGCGGTCAGGTTGGTTCGAGCAAGGTCCTTAACTGTGGTTCGAGTATGTGATATTTCAGAACAGAATCTAGTTCTAAATCTGTCCACAGGTTTGATTCCCACCGTGGACAGGTGTATTTTTCAAGCTTGCCCGGTGTGGATATACACTCATCATGATATTTTCTGTGCTGATGCAATGCACTCAGGTGAATATGATGCTTGTGATATTACACTGAGTGTGTATCCACCCCGAGCAAGCTTGAAAAATAAGCCTGTCCATGGTGGGAATCAAACCTATGACCTTTGGAATACTAGCCCAATGCTCTGCCAACTGAGCTATGCGGTCAGGTCGGTTCGAGCAAAGTCCTTAACTGTGGTTCGAGTATGTGATATTAATCAGAACAGAATCTAGTTCTAAATCTGTCCACAGGTTTGATTCCCACCGTGGACAGGCGTATTTTTCAAGCTTGCCCGGTGTGGATATACACTCATCATGATATTTTCTGTGTTGATGCAATGTACTCAGGTGAATATATGCTTGTGATGTTACTCTGAGTCTCAGAGTAACATCACAAGCATATATTCACCTGAGTACATTGCATCAACACAGAAAATATCATGACTACTAAATTACATTGGTATCAAAAGCTCAGTTGGCAGAGCATTGGGCTAGTATTCCAAAGCTCGTAGGTTCGATTCCCACCATGGACAGGCATATTTTTCAAGCTTGTCCGGTGTGGATATACATACACTAGCCCTAAGTATTACATCACAAGCATCTTCTTTATAGCAAATATTTAACAGAAAATTACAACATACAAATGCATATCACACAAATAAGCTATACGATTTTCTTAACAACACATATACGTGGAGACTGTAGATTAGACTTATAGACTTCTGCTAATAGAAATTAATCGAAAATTTACAACTGAACGTCCAGATGCCTTCAGTGAATCGGCGGCGAAGCGACTAATATAAAATACAGGCCTTCGATTTGAATAAAAATATAACTACAGTAAGTCAAGTAACTATCCGCATACAAATGAGTAAATACACAATAGACATACCTTTCAAATTCCATGTATTTTACTAGGTCTTTCGAACTTTATAATAGAACATTTGAATAAAAATCTTCTCCTTTGAATGCTTGCTCTCAAAAGATCGAACTTGGCGCTTGTTGTCAATGTGTCATACAGATCGAATTACTACAACACGTGATATATTCTAAGCATGTTAATTGGTTGAAAGTTTGGAATTTCCACTTGTTGAAAATTATATTCAGCAAGCAAAACATTCCACAAGTTCAAATTACAGAATCTCTGACAAACGCGGGTAATTATAATAGAGATTTACGCAGCAAAAAATATAGATGAGAGCAATGCTGGTGTTAAATTAATTTGACAAGAAAAACTCGCTGACAATTTCTGGCTACATTCGATCGTCGCGTGCGATCGAACAATAAGAAGCCGATATGGCCCGATATACTTGTAATACAACTACAAGAATCTGACTTGGCAATATTCGAGAAAAACGGCGCGTCAACCAGCTGAATTAAATCTTGGGTTGATTTTACACGAACTGCAGTCCTTCACTACGAATTTGTATAGAAAATATCGCCCTAATTCTAGGTAGTTTTGTCATTCCTATGTGTAATGGTCGAGTTATAATACACAGGCCGAGTAAAAACTTGGTGGAAAATTACTCACTATTTCACTTCTACAATACAATTTAATAAATGGCTTTTACCTGAGTGAAGTGAGAATAACTCCTTGAAATTGAAAGTATATGTCATAAGTCGAACTAAATATTTCAACATATTTCATATAGGTTAGTTTAGTTTTCAGTATTTTGACCTAATCATAATGGTTATAATGAGCTATTTGGGAATAATAACCAATCGGTAAATTTGCTTAACCAAAAAGATTGGTTAAATTAACCTATTTTTATTGGTCGCAAAATTTGACCTGATAATAATAGGTTATTTTAACTAATTTAAATCGGTTCTAACCCATTCAATTGGTTAAAACAACCTTTAATTATTGGTTGTAACCTTTAGAAATAGGTTGTTTTAACCTATCAGTTTTTACAGTGTGCGTAGGTTTCCTATAGACGCTGACTTGTATAGTGTTCGTGTTGTCTCTGGTTGTCATAGTGTCTAGGAAAGCAAGTTTGCTTTCCGTTTCCTTTTCCACAGTGAACTGCATATTAGGATCGATGGAGTTTAGGTGATCATGACACTCACTGACATAGTCTTTGAGTAAACATGTATGGCTATCGTCTACGAAACGAACCCACCAACGTGGTGGATGTGGGGCTGTCGTAATGGCTATTTCTTCAATGTGTTCCATGACTATATTCGCTAATGTTGCACTTATTGGGGAACCCATTGCACAGCCAGAAATTTGTTGATAATGACAACCGTCGTGTTTGAAATAACTGTTTCGTAATACGAACTCTAATAATTTTATAATATTGTTTATAGATATGTCTGTACGAGTTGTGAGATTATTGTCTTGCTCTAGTCTTTGCTTGACCACTTGCAGGGCTAATTCAATTGGAATAGATGTAAAAAGCGAAACCACATCGAAGGATACCATGATCTCGCTACTCGATATAGATTGATGGCGTATTTGTTTTGCGAACTCGTTGCTATTCTAAGACCCCGTTTACACGGTACCGGCGAATTTGGGACCGGTCTGAAATTCGTCCTTTCTCGCCTGTTTACACGCGAATTCGTCCTGTTAGGGGGTCTCAAATTCGTCCGGTTCCGTGGTTTTCGTGTGTTTACACGGCCGAAACGGACAAATTTTAGTCCGGTCCCAAATTCGTCCGGTACCGTGTAAACGGGGTCTTAATTGAGAAATTTTCGTTCAAAAGGGGGGAGAGTATACGAACTAGATGTTTGGACAGTCGGTAAGTGTGAAAGCCAATACAGCTGGTAATGGGACGTAAAGGGATTTCAGGTTTGTGGATCTTTGGCAAACCGTAGAATGTGGCAACATTGGCATCTGTGCTATGTAAAAAATAGTACAGTTGTGTCTTGAATTTGCTTTGTTTCTTGATTATATGTTGCTGGTTGCGATCTAATCTCTCTTAAAAGACTATTCATATCTTTTTCAACTTTGGATGTGGGGTTCCTACGTTTGTCTGTTATTTTTAAATATGTTGTGGGATCATCCAAAAGTTAATTTTATATCTCAAATCACCTAGTCCCAGTCTTTTCATGTGAAAAAGCGCTGAATATTAAAAAATTATAAATAAAAATAGAAGGCCTAGGTCTAGGCTGCAAGCTGGCGATTCTTTTGGTAATATTTGTCTTTATTATACTTTGAAACGAAGCAAAGATACAAGCATTTGAATCAGGCAGAACATTCAAAATGCAACAAGAAAATTGGTAATGCGTCATTTGCATAAATTTCGCCGCATCGATCATTTCAAGGTAAGAAATTCGCTTGAAATTGAGCGAGAAACAATAAAATTATACAAATATTTCGGAATATATAGTATCAATCAAGCGGAATTTTTTGGTGGTATTTTCGTATTTCTACTGCAAATACTTGCGGAGTTCTTTCATATTTAATCTTCCCGTCATAAACGTCGGATATCAATATTGGCAGATGGAATTTTAAGGTCCAAAAAAAATTTTCCGGACAAACTCTTCTAAAATTGTATTCCCAATACCCTTTCTTGGACCAATATCTGCAAAATTTTGGTTCAGAAAATTTTTTTCTCAACCCAATATTTATATGAAAAAACGTTTCAAATTTTTTTTTATTTTCCAAATTTGCCCCCCCCCCCTTACTCTGCGGGACCGGGTCAAATTGTTCCCTTTGCCCCCTCCCCCCCCCTGATAGGCGCTGATTGTACAGGCTCTGGACATGGAGCGGCAAGTTGCAAGAATATAAATTGTAGGAAATGTAACGGCAAGTACCATTTTTGAAAGAAGAGCCTCCTTCCCATTATGATTGCTGCGACCAAGGAACCATACACCAAACCATTGTTGTTGTGGCGGGTGGGGAAAAGTTCAGAACAATGCTTGACACAGGTGCTGGCAGTTCACTTGTCTCATCAACAGTTATTAAACACTTAGGAATTAGACCAACCAAGTTGGAGAAAAAAAGCATTGAACAATGACTGACACTGTCAATCAAAAGATGCCTTGCTACAATGTTATACTGAAGTCCACATATCGTAGTCAGAGTTTAGATTGCAAAGTGAATAAGTTAGACCGGACAGTTTTTACAACCCTTACCAACCCGGGTATCCATGGGTTAAAGGAAGCACACCCCCATCTGAAAGGAAACCAATTAGACAATAAAGACGACCGACCTAGTCACCCAATACATTTGATCCTGGAAGCGGGGGACATTGCGAGAATCAAAGACTAGTGAGTGTAGAATTGGTAGTATGACCGAGCCGGTAGTTGAAAAGTCTACATTTGGATGGACACTCATGGGACAGGGGAGGAGGGCTCGAGTCATCTCTACTTTACTCTAGTCATCTCTACTTTATGAGGACTACTAGAAAATACATGCATGCAGAAACCCTCGCCTTGCTGACAAAACCCACAGCGCCCTGCAAAACCGTTGTATTTTCCGAACATGAAGTATCTAAAGTAGTTGTCATGGTAACACGATAATTTTTAAAGAATATTCCTACAAATGAAAATCGCCTAAAAATATCACTTTTAATTACAAAATTATCAATTTCCCAACATATTTATATTAGGTATGTAATTATACGTAATACAAGCTTCAATTTAAGGTAAAATTCAACCACAAACAATTCGCAAAACGTTTCAAAGTGTTCTTTATAAAACTAAACTGCCTTTAACTATTAAATGGCTTTATCGATAAACTTTGAGTTTGCAATAAAATGATTTCAAATTCTCGCTTGCAAATAAATTTGCTTTATTTTTTATTTAAAAAATTCAATATAATAAAAAAGGGAATCAATATTAAAGATACACTGAAATTATATGCTGTCTTGTTTAGTTGTTTCATACACGCAAAGGCCGTCGGGTTTTAAAGCCATTATAAAATCAATATTTAAACCAAACTTACCTTTGTTAACGTCGGCTCCCTTCTTTTAGCTGATTCTTTCGCCCTTTCTTTCTTGAAATTTACAAAATCTTGCAGAAATACGAGCAAAAATGAAGAATATTTGCAAGAAATTTATCAATCATCAACTCATCAAATCAAGAAATGTCAAATGTTTGCTATTTCGCTGTCGTCATGCAGCCGTTATAATTCAAACTTTAAATTGGACCAATCAGTGTCCGTTATTCATGATAGTCCGCCATATTTTTGAGATCAGCGAGGATGACCACCCATCGTTGGTGACCGACGCCCGCGCTCATTGATGAACTTTAGACTTCGCTAATGCTTTCGTTTCCCCGGGTGTAAATAGCCGGGGGGATTAGTACCCTCGCACGGCGCTTCGCGCCGCCGGCTCGGGGATAAACAACTCTTCAGCCTGGATGTAATTGGGTTACAGGATGGCCCCGTAGGTAATGCGGATGGTGTCCCCACCGAATTTAGAGAGCAACTCACAATTTCGAAATGATAGGTACTCCTCACGACTTCCCTGGAAAGCTCGGCATCCACCTCTACCAACCAATAAGCTAACAAGTAAGGCAAAGTAAGAAGGACTGATCAAAAACGTGAGAGGAATCCCGAAGTTATGAGGCAGTCCCATGACATAATAGAAGAGCAGATGAAGCAAGAAATTGCGGAGCAAGCTCCTGAGTAACCTACAGGGGAGAAGAAAAAAGTTTTATCTGCAACATAAAACAGTTATTAAAAGTTCGGATGTTTTTGATGAGTCGGCAAAAGTGATTTATAATGTGCCATCGTTGAATTAAGGCCTCCATAAGGGACCACCACTGCAGTCATTACTCCACAATGTACTTCTTAGAAATCGGTTGAAACCATTCGGACTGACAGCAGTCTTTAAGCAGATCTAGGTGGACCCAGAAGACCGAAACGTATTGCGCTTCTTCTAGATTAAGCATTTAGAGACAAAAGAAATTGTTACAAGATTATAAAGATTACCCGCACACAGTGGAAGAGCTTAAGAATAACACATACGTGGACGATGTGATTTTTGCAGGTGAAATTATCAAGCAAGTGCAAAAGTTCAAGGAAGAGTTCGTTGAACTATTTAACCGAAGAGGATTCCGATTACAAAAGTGGCACTCAAGTAACCCCCGGTTTGAGGAGCAGAAACCGTGGATCAAGAGTTGCGTACGAAACAAGCCGAAACAAAGATTTTCGGCATGAAGTGGGACAAAGCAAAAGACACTTTAGCATTTGATTTTTGTGGGTGCAAGCAAACTGGAGAGGGTTCAAAGCGTGGAATGTTGCAGTAAATAGCTAGAGTCTACAACCCTTTAGGAGTAACCTTGCTGTTGATGCTGGATGCGAAGGAGATTTATTGGAAAACGTGCAAAGAGAAACACTCGTAGGACATTCTTCTGCGAAAGGAAATAGCAGAATTATGGAAGAAATGAGGGGATGGTCTTCCTGAAGTGGTACGCGTTCCAAAAAGCATAACCCCTCATAAGGAGGAAATAACCGGGATACACTTGCATATCTTCAGAGATGCAAGGGTGAAGGGGTGCAGTGCAGCGGCTTATCCAGTAGTTTATCGGAGGGAGAAGACAACCCAAGGATTGGTTACATCCGAATCAAGAATAGCGAAGCCAAATGTCAGTATTCCAAAACCGGAACAACGAAAACAATTTAACAATTGCATTTAAGCGTGGTTTGGAAGCATGTGCAAAGGGAGTACTACGATGCAAAGGACGGATAATCGAGGAGCATCCTATGTACCTTTCAAGAAATCATCGCTTCTTGAATCTTGTGGTTTCTGATGCCCACAAACGTACTCTCCACGGAGAAATAGTGTTAACGATTGCCATAGTTCGAGAGAAATGGCGGATCGAGAAGCTAAGATCCTTGGTCAAGTCGGTGCTACAAGTGCAATACATGTGTAAGGTATAGAGCAAGACCTCTACCATCGGAAAAAATTGCTAACGAATTCCGCACAACGGGCAGTCGGGCATTTGAAGCAGTAGAGCTAGACTTCCCCGGCTGGATTTCATACAAGATCAAGAAGGGAGTTTGAAGGAAATGCTACGTTGCATTGTACACCTGTGCAGCATCTCCAGCTGTGCACCTTGACATCCTTCCAGATATGTCGGCGGAGAGTTGAAACAAAGTCTTGCGGAATTTGTAGCACGAAGAGGTCAATCAACGAAGATTGTTTGTAACAACGCGAAAACGTTTGTTGCCATGGCAAAGTGGTTACGTAAACTCAAACATAGCCATGTTGTGAACGATTACCGCTTGGCGTAAAATCCAGTGGCAGTTTAATCTCGCAAGGAGTATATAGTGGGGCGGGTTTTTCGAGCGAATGCTGGGGCTCATGAATAACGCGCTCAGGAAAGCTATTGGCAATGCAATTCTTACTATCATGCAACAGAAAGAAGTATTATTAGAAGTTGAAATAACCTTGAATAATCGACCGTTAGGACATTTGGACAATGATATCGAACTTCAACCTTGGATTCCAGAAAAACTTAGATGCGAACTCGTACGAGAGGTATTTGTATCTTTATATTGTGCTTCATAAAATATATCATTACAAACCAGCGCATAAAACAATTTTTTGAGTATAAGAACTAAAATGTAAAGGAGGAAGCTATTATTGATATCGTGCACTCGTGAGATTTTAAAAGACCTTAAAGATAGGGTGATTCCGGTGTGCGCATGCGCACATAGGAGTTTCCAGCCGTGATATAAACACTTTAATTATGTTTTCATTTCATTAAATGTTCTTGCAAAACCTGATTGTTGTATCTTGATCATTTATTATACTGTAGATGCATGGCAATATAAATAATTGTCGAATAAAGTTTAATATTTTGAATATCGAAATGTGAACAAAGGCTTTGTCTACATATACGGATTGTACCCTACCTTTAAATAGCAATCGTTCTGGCGGACTTAAGCTATTTTGATGCTCTTTGACAAATTCATTCGTGCATGTTTTATTCAAATTGCACTTGAAACCATGCATCCCATATATATATCCTATACTAATAAACTATCAATAAGCTTTTTGCGATAATTCATCCATGAAATGGAACAATAAAGAAAGTGTGTATAAACAAGAGCATCTAGTAAATGTTATGCAAATGCATGGGTAAATTTACCCGTAGTCTTTTGAACAAAGTTTAGCGTTTATGATATTGTAGATTTTTGGTCGAGTATGACCACTAAAAGTTTGGATTAATTTAGCTGTTCAATAATCATCTTGTTCAAATTGATTAAGGAATGAGAAAAAACTTCGAATAAATTTTGATAAACATTTTTTACAATTCATGATCATGTTGTTAGTTTGATTCAATTATAAGGAATGTTGAATCATCCGCAAAAAAAAGTCATGCAGTTGAACAGGCATGTTCTGGGGTAGGTCGTTAATGTATAAAAGAATATATATAAAGGGCCAAAGGTTAGAATTGACATGAGAAATGTCTTGCATAACCCGTCATAAGGAGGAAATAACCGGGATACACTTGCATATCTTCAGAGATGCAACGGTGAAGGGGTGCAGTGCAGCCAAAGGTTAGAATTGACATGAGAAATGTCTTGCATTGGTGGCATGCATGACGATATGTAACTTTTAATTTACTTTGTTTGTTTGGAAAATACCATGTTTATTATTTGACAATTATTCGATGCCTTGCAATGATGACGATCCTGGTTAAAAAGGAGCGAAAGTTTTAAAAAATGAAAAACGTGGTGTTTTCCACATAAGATATTTTCCGATTCTTACCTCTGAACGCTTTTCTAGCATTATCAAAAGCTTTCTTTTTGGCCACAAATCCATTTACTTCATTAGAGGTAGACTTCAGAATCTTACGGTGGTTGTTGTGGATTTTGAAGAGTTTGAAAAAGTTTTCATTGTCGACTGTGAGATCATAGTTTTCTTCACAGGTCTTGAGTACGTTGCACACCAATGTCTTACTGGCTGCGTCCAAGGAGCTAAAGACAACCGTATCGATACCAAGTTCTTTGTCTATTTTTGGAATGAAATCCTTCTTCGCCCATTTAACCTCAGGTGCATCCATGTGAGTGACAATAACCGCTACCACGTCCATAGGAAGCTCCACAAAGCAATCAGCATACTTGCGAACGTTACTGACAACAGAGTCGATGCGAGCTTCAGCTTTGACAACAATAAAGATTTTTGAGACAGGCCTTCTGCTGACTGCGCCAGCTATCCAAACATTCTGCTCAAGCTTGTCTTCCAATGCATTGCTTCCAGGGGTATCAGCCACAAGAAGACTGCTGTCAGAGACCCAGAAAACCTCTGTTGATCTTGTGTAACTCATGGATGAACCAGAACTACTGCCAGTTTGTCCTGTCATTTTCTCCACTAGGGTTGACTTGCCAGTGCCAACATCACCCAAGAGAACAACATACGGTGCATTTTCAATGTCGCCCATCAGCATTTGATTTTCCTGAAAATGAAAGATATTTCACTGGAAAATTCGAGAACGTGCGGGACCAACAAACACGCACGTAATCAAACTGTCAGCAAGTAACGTCATCAAAACATATCACCAATAACAAGTTGTGATAAAAAACTTATGTGTTTTCTGCTAGATCTGAGCGCGATGCAGACAAGCCATTGTTTCAAGAAACCAATAAACGCTAAGTGATTCAGTCAATGTTATTTGTCTCACGGCCAAACATTCGCCAACCTTGCAAGCAAGGGTCTCCACACCCGCGGAAGGACAGAGACGCTGCAATCACTTTCAGAAGTTGTTGGGACACATGTAGTGGTTTATTACAGTTCTTTCACGCACTATATACCGCTCACCTCCCCCTCCTCCCACCCGAATCAATGTTGCTTAAGCCAAAACAGATCAAACTGACGCGAAATGGGACACAACATTGAACAGGGAGCGGGGGATTGACTTTTGTTGAAATTCAAAGGTTTTGTGGCATTTGTCCCAAAATATTTGAAACTGATTGTCTGAAGGGCAATGAAAGGCATATTTAACCTTTTTCAATAGCCGAGTGATTTAGAATATTAGATTTGTGAAAATCATATAGCATTTAATTTACTATAACATATTTCTTGAATTGCATTGGCATATGTAATGTCTTTACTGTGCTTGCTGTGGTCAACATCTTTGAAATGTAACATAATCCAACAGCATATTATAAATGAGCTTATAAAGGGATTTAATTATAATGTGGGGAGGGAAGCATGACATTAGCAAGATTTTGGGTCAATTGAGGCGGAATCTTCCTAAAACAGGCCAGCTCAATTTTAGTTATTAACACAAGTTGGAAATATGGAAAATAATGACAAAGTAAGGATCTCACCAAAACTGGGCCAGCCCAGGTACACAGATTGTTGGCTCACCCCATATAAATGGCCCCAGCCTAAATCTACCTGGCTGGATTATATAGATATTTTTCATTTAGGAATTCTGGATTTATATATATATATATATATATATATATATATATATATATATATATATATATATATATATATATATATATATATATATATTAGTCATTGTTAATGGCATTGGGTCATTCCAGACCAGAAAGCATCCAATTACTTCCCACACAGAGGAAATTGGAATTTAACCCCCTACCCCCTTCAGATCAGATCTATACTAATACACTTACTATTATCATTATCAGAAACAATTTTCTAACACAACCCCCCACCCCTAACCCACCCCTCCGGAAGGTGTGAATTTCCTCTTGGGGGAGTGTGGATCTTTTCTGGAAAGACCAATTCT
>CACRXK020004868.1:0-30076 GCA_902702795.2 Paramuricea clavata | reverse complement strand
GGATTTATCGGGGACAATGATATTCGCTTCTAAACCAGTATCTGTTGTCTGTGGAGTGGATTTGGGGATTCCTGGCGGCACTGGAAGTTATGACAGATTAGAATCATTTCTTTTACCTGTCACACAATGGGGAAAACAGTACATCTTAACAACGGTCGGATCAACGAACAAAAAACAAGGAGATATTTTCCGAATTTTTGCCTTTGAAAATAGTACGGTTGTCCACAGTGCATACTGGATCAAAGTTTTGTTATCCGGCACTTATACTGAATTGATATTAGGCGAAAATCTTACATCGTTTGTGAACTGCAATAAACCTTGTCAAGTGGTACAATACATAAGGGGGGAAACAATTGGCTCGAAAAAGGCGGACACTTCGATGATTGTCCTTCCTTCGATTAAACAGTTTAAATCATACTATCGTGTTCTTTGTAGTCATATTTCAGGTTTTTACAGTTCTGCAACAATTACGATTGAGGAACGTTTAACCAACGGTTTGTTTCTAAATGGAGTTAAAATGAGTTATCTAAATTGGATTAAAATTTCGGGGACAAAATATGTTTGGACAGTGGTTGGTATGCCTGGAACAAAACTTGCTACCTTCTATCATTCTTCGCGTGATGGTAACTTTGGACTGCTGGTGTATGGCTGGAATGGCGATAATTCGTATGCTTACCCCGGCGGATTCACATTCCAACACTACAGTACCGGTAAGTAATTGTCACAGACTTCGGAAGCTTATACCATCCTAACTTGTTCAGCGTTTAAATATATAACGTTCACGTTTACGGCCTAAAAATATGTTGCATTCTTAACAAATTTAACAAAATCCTGTGTGAACTGATTTGAAACAAATTATTATCGACAACGAAATTCTATTTAAAACATTATTATTATTTATTTATTATTATTTATTATAAAATTACATGCTCCCGAAAGGGCTTTTCAGCATACAATTACAATAAAAAGACTAAAATATGCTATTATATACATGCGGTTAAAAATGGTAGATAGGTACAATGTTCAATTATTTAAAATGTATTTCTTTACTTCAGATTTAAAGTGTTTTGATATTTCTCAATGATTTGATTGAATCAGGCAGGCTGTTCCAATGTTTGGTCGCGCGGTAATGAAAAGTTTTTTGGCCATAGTTTGTATTTGATTTTGGAATTTCTAGATCTTTACTGGACCTGGTAGAATAATTGTGGATGGTATCTCGCAGGTAGAATTTCTCGCTCAGGTACGGCGGTGAAAGATCGTTCATGCACTTGTATGTTTGTACAATGTCTTTGTATACAAGTGTTTGGTCAACCGTCATCCATTTCAATTCTCTTAAGATGGGTGTAATGTGGTCAAACTTTCGTGTGTTCGAAATAACACGAGCTGCGAAATTTTGGACTAACTGGAGTTTCTTTACATTTTTGCTGTTGTGTTTGCCCATACGGACGAACAATAGAACAACCTTGTCAAAACCAATGCTTGAACCACTGAACACAACGTTTCC
This sequence comes from Paramuricea clavata, assembly GCA_902702795.2. Lineage (NCBI taxonomy): Eukaryota > Metazoa > Cnidaria > Anthozoa > Malacalcyonacea > Plexauridae > Paramuricea > Paramuricea clavata. The sequence continues at coordinate 28,572 of CACRXK020004868.1, read as the reverse complement.
TGATCCAGGAGATGACGAATCCTACGGATTTGGCATAACTTGGCCATGCATTTAGAAACCAACAGACTGATATGTTCATCGAATTTCATATATGCATCTAACGTGACTCCCCAGTCTTTGGCAGAAAAAACAGGGAATAGCGTTTTGCCTACAAAACTCAGCGAGAACTCTTCAGTAAATGGTTTTAACAAAGCTGGTGATCCGAATAACATGAATTTTGTCTTTTCTGGATTTGTTAAAAGTGAGTTTGTACAACACCGGCTTGTTATTCTAGTTAGATCTTCTTCTAGTTTGGCCTTCGCTTCCGATTTATCCTGCACTGAAAAGGACAAAAAGATTTTACTATCGTCGACGAACGATCTGAGGCCACTGTTTACCACTGCGGTTGGAAGGTCATTTGTATAAATGCTGAAGAGAAGGGGGGAAAGAATCGATCCTTGGAAAACACCATGTGTGATATGAAGTGGCGTCGACTTGCTTGAGCCAATTTTCACGTATTGAGATCTACCAGTGAGATAGCTGCGAAACCACTTTGTGGCTGATTCAGACAAACCGATGTCCGCTAATTTCCTCAACAAAACTTCGTGGCTTAAACTGTCGAAAGCTTTAGACATGTCTATATCAAAATCAAGGCCGTCACCTTTTTCTGATCCATTGCCTGCAGTATTTGGTCAGTTATGAGAATGTTCAATGTTTCGGTTGAGTGGCTCTTCTTATTACCGCTTTGATGGGTGGAAAGACTTTCGTTTTTTTGTAAAAAATCAGTTAATTGGTTTAATGCCACCTTTTCGCATATTTTTGATGCAATCGTTAACATGGAGAGAGGACGGTTATTGGATGCAACGTCACGGTCACCTTCTTTTAAGAGTGGTATGACTTCAGCAAGTTTCCAAACATTAGGGTATGTGGAGGACATCAGGGACCTATTGATAATATTAGTTAATGGCATTAGGATAGTTGGTAGTGAATCTTTTATCACTCGCATGTGGACGATGTCCGGCCCAGGAGATTTGTTAGTAGGCATGGACAATATAATCCTTTTAACTATATTGCTTGTAGTTGGTTGGAAATTAAATCTGAGGTGATGGTTAATAGGGCGCCTGCGGGCAGCATACGGTTGTATATTGTATTTCTGTACCAATTGTTTGACTGTATGCGAAGTGGATTCTCCAACTTTAGAGAAATACAAATTAAACTCTTCTGCCAAAAGAAAAACTCTTCTTTTAAACTTAAACTCTAAAAATTAAACTCTTCTGTCTTTAGAAAAAATATGATCTGGACTTTCTCTTGAAGGCAAGTATTGATTTATCACCTTTCATATCGCCCCGGGTTTTCCTTCACAGTTTTGTAATTGATTGCGAGCGTAGGATTTCTCAGCTTCTTTCAACATGGATTTGGCAGCATTACTGGCATTCTTGAAAAGTGACCAATCATCAAGGCATCTGGTTTGACGAAAAATTCGATGCAGGTGATCACGCTTTTTCATGACTTGTTTTATTTCGTCGTTGACAAAGGGTGTGGAACGATTTCTTATTCTAATTTCCTTTATGGGGGCATGGTTGTTCAGAATGGAAGAAAAGGCATTATTAAAAGTACCCAGGTGGTCGTTAATTTCGGGAAAGATGTTGTGGAGATTCGAAAAGTAACCGGTTAATTGTGCCAAGTCAGCCTCATATGTAGACGAATTATAATTTCGGTAGCTTCTAGCAATGACAGAACAACTTGGTGGTTTTGGGAGCTTGAGTGTTAAGATCATGAATACTGGGAGATGGTCGCTTATTGACTTGTTCATAACGCCACTGGTCTTTACGAGTGTAGGTGAAGACACTAGGATAACGTCTACAAGCGATCTAGAACTATCCGTTACCCTGGTCGGTGATTTAATGATTTGTTACAAATTCAATTCAGGTTTTTTTTAAAGTTCTGCCTTCATGGCTGTTGTTCAACACGTTACAGTTTAGATCTCCCAACACGAAAATCGGATGACCCATTAAGAGTGCCTCAGTATACGAAGGTTTAAACGAGTTTTCGAAACAGCTTAAGGGACAGTCTATATATTGCGCATATCACAAATGACTTTAGCTTTTTCATATTGTAGTCGTAACCAAAGTTGATGGAGGCCGTCGTCTGAAATGCTGGAGATGTTTTTAATTTGATGGCATTTTATGTCTGGGCGGGTGTAGACACAAACGCCTCCGCCGACTTTGTGTGGGCGATCAGGTCGATACAAGTTGTAGCCTTCGATTTTAACCTCAGCATTTGTGATTTGCGGATTTAACCATGTTTCAGAAACTGCTAAAATGTCCGGTTTATCCTCCTGGCATAATTGTTTGATATGTTGGAAAAGCATGTACGTGGACGACCACATAAGCAGAAAAAAGACGGTGGAACAAGCCAAGCAGCTGAAAGAGAAAGCAGAAAAGATTTTCAGTGATGCAACATTTACATTGCATAAATGGCATTCGAATGAACTGGAACTAGACGAATCACTCATTACCGCAGCGGACGAAGTGACGTACACAAAGCAACAATTGGGAGCATTGTAGTTTACTAGCACTTCCGCGGAACAAATCCTCTGACACCATCAGTGTTACCATTCCCGCCGAGTCAGCAAAATCAACTAAACGAGGAAATTTACAGAAACTTGCGAGAATCTATGACCCTTTGGGTCTAGTGTCACCACAAACCCTTCAAGGAAAGTTTATCTACCGTGAGATATGTCAGAAGAAGATCGGATGGGACGTAGAGATCGATAGTGAAGTGAAGAAGAAACTAGTACGTTGGGAACGAGAGCTACCAAACCAAGTCACGACAGAGAGATTGTTAGTGAAGTTCCGCGAGAACATTGATTCAATAGAACTGCATGCTTTTGGGGATGCAGGTAGCCAAGGCGTCCCAACTGCTGTGTACGCAATTGTCCGTCCGTCAACCATCAGGTGTTAGCCAAGGACTAGTGGCTGCAAAGTCGAGATTGTCAAAGCAAGGCCTCACCATACTTCGCCTGGAGCTGGTGTCTGACCATATGGCTGCTAACCTTGTCAGTAACGTGGAAAAAGCTTTGGACGGATTTCCGATCACTGTAATACAAGGCTGGCTCGACAGCACAGTCGCACTTCAGTGGATCAACGGCGGCGGAGAATATAAACAATTTTTTGCAAATCGAATCCAGATCATAAAATCAAACACCCGAATTCAATGGCGTCACGTACCATCCGAGCATAACCCAGCAGATCTAGGAAGTAGAGGTGGTTCGGTGGCGAACAAGAAATTTTGGTGGAATGGTCCAGAATGGCTAGACACTCCTGAAAGTTGGCCTGAACATATCACCCCTTCGCCGACCAAAGAAAGCAATGCCGAAGCGAAGGTCGTCAAGCAAGTACTCGCAGTATCCTTAGAGGACACTAACAAGCTAGACGAAGTGCTCGAGAAACATGACCTATGGAAAGCCTTGAGAATCTCTGCATGGGTAGCAAGATTTGCTTTCAACTGCCGCCAACACAAGGAGAAACTCCGAGGTCCACTTACGACTAACGATCGAGTACGAAGAAGAGCGGTTAACCCTGAATCTACAACCAAACGAATTCGGTGCGGTTGGTCTGTCGAGGACGAATTCAAGGAAGCTATCCCGTGTTTCTGCCCGACACAGATCCTTTCACAGTTAAGTTGGTAGAGCAAGCCCACATGCGCACCCTCCATGGGGCAGTGGGCTTGACCATGGCTCACATCCGAGAGAAGTACTGGATTCCGAGACTTCGCAGACTTGCTCGGAAAGCGATCAAAGGATGCTATGGTTGCCGGAGATTCCAAGCAAAAGCCCTGGAACAACCCTCATCTGGTGTGCTCCCACGTGACAGAACAGAAGGAAGTCGCCCATTCCAAACATTAGGAGTAGACTTTGCGGGGCCATTGAAGTACAAGAAACGAAACAAGTCCCAAGTCCGTAGGAAAATCGTACATCGTGTTATACGCCTGCAGTTTGAGAAGAGCAGTCTACATCGACCTACTTGCTAGCTTATCAACGGATGAGTTCATCAGGGGCCTGAAAGGATTCATCGTGAGAGACATAACCAGTGAGAGACATAACCAGTCTCACGGTACAAAGTCAGTGAAATTAAAGATCGGGGATGTGGTTATAATAAAGTCGGACGAGAAGAATCGAGAGCAAAATGGCAATTGGGAATTCCAGATGAGCTTTTCAAGGGACGTGACGGCGTGGTGAGAGCAGTAAGACTTCGAGCAGGAAAGAATTTCTTGGAAATGCCACCCATTCATTTGTATCCCTTGGAACTATCCTGTGAAAAGAAAGAGAAAAAGAATCAAGAACCCTTGAATCCAGACGTTCCACCATTCAGACCAAAACGAGATGCAGCAGTAGCAGCAAGACAACGGATTCAGGAAGTAGCGACCGTTGAGAACTAATAGGTATATCAGAAGACCCATATAATCATGAGAACAGTAGTCTCCTAAAATACATATATCTCGACTAGCGAGCTATATGGGGGAGTGTGTCGGAGACTTTCAATTATAGTATATAGACCAGAGTACATTTAATCTTAGAATATAGATAATTTTTATTATTATCATTATTATTATTTTTAAGAATATTCACCATTGCATAAATTTGAATTGCGGTGAATTTACAACTAAGTATTTAATTACTATATTAACAATAATAAGGATTAAAGAGTTAAAATATATTAAAACGTTACCGTGTACTTCTATAAAATCTGTATTTAAATGTTGCTACTGTCATTAAAAATAGCCACAGTGCTCGAAAACAAGCTGCGGCGGTCATATAGTTATTAGTTTAAATATATAGTTATGAACACACTGTACGTGCAAAAGGGAAATGAAACTGCAGTGTAATGGACTAGGTTACCTTAGAGGTAGTGAATGCTGCCTTTTTGTCAGATTGCGGCAGAGCCCCCAAATGTCCCCACAGTCACTTTTTGTAGGGCTATATATGCCACCTCAAATAATGTTTACACTTTTTGAGTTGTTTTATTCTTATTACATAATATTACGTCATAATTTGTGAATAAACTTCATGTAAATATTAAAAATGGCAAAACTAAAAATGAGGATACCACGTTAATATGCTCTTTTGATGAAACAAACACAATTATTAAGTACTAGTTAAAACATGAGCAGCCGATCTAAATTCATATATGTACTCACCGCTTAGCCAAAAAAACATTCTGTATTTCATATCGAGAAAAAAAACACACTTAAATATCTTCTAAACTCTTCAGAATTTGCTCAGAGTCAATGTGAGTAAAATACTCATGCTGAAAGTTTCGTTCGAATACGGCAAGTAAAAATTTTTATTTTGAATTTTTCAAAATATCAGGTTTTTACTCGCACGCACGCGCCCGTGCATAAAGAGTATCGAATAGCATGCAGAATCGATTCCGGTTTATCCAGACCCCTATGGTATAAGCAGCGCTTTGTTAGTTTGTTTTGATGTACGTTTCACAGGCCGCGCTAAAAATATAAATATTCTGTAAATACCGAAATCTGAACACACAAGCTTGAAAATAACACTTTACGACACTCTAAATAGTGTTTTGGATTCTGGTTCGAATAAGACTATTACGAAAAAGATATGTTCAAAGGGGCCGAAGTTATGTTCGGCGAAATGTATGGCTTTGGCTAGTTACATTGTTCGAATATAAGAAATATGATACCGCTTGACCTCTCAAAGGTCATAAATAGCTATAAATATTGTGGACATTTGATTAAAACTATCGTCTAGTGTAGAAATTAGGAGATTTTGTTTCACTGAATCGAATGGTAGTATTTTTGTCTTCATAGCATACACCAAACCGAAGATATGAACCTTGCAAAGTCATAGAGTTGAGAGATATCAGATAAAGTTGATTCACGCATAGCATTGTGGATCTATCTAATATTTGACCACAATGCAATGCGCTAAGGCAAAATTTAAAATATTCCCAACTACATCAGTTAGGTGTGCTGCCTTGCTCGCTCGCTGAAGGTTCGCTCGCTGCGGCAGCAACTAGAAGTTTCGTATCCAACGCAAGAGATAAACAAACGTCACTATGCAACCGCATTGTCAGGGCGCAGTCGAAACTATAGGATCAAATCGCGATGACTTTTGCATATTTCCCGCAAGGAAACTTCGTCACATAACCGCATACTTAGACTTCGTCATATAACCACAATAAATTCTTATTATTTTACTATAAGTATAGCCTGTGTATGTTTGTTAGACACATTAGAACTTCAGTTTACTGGAGAGTTAACATCGATTGTGATGCAGTGAAGTGATGTCATTGTGACCTGTGACCTTTATTAAAGTTTCAAAAATTTAACTTGATTTCTGAATTTGTGAGTTGTTGGGCAAAACAAGGGAGGCTATCCCCAACAGCGCGTTGTCGTTAAAAATGTTAATGAATTGTCTGTCAGTTCCCGTTTATAAGCGTTTAACGTTTTCATCACGAAGCGCATGCAGTACAATGTTTGGCCAATATTGGGAAATCCCATCAAATTTAAACATTTAAATCGTGAATTGGCGTAAAAATGCCATTCGTTGATTTATTTCGTTTTAAAATAATATTCGACGGATTATATGTCGCAAAAAATTTCGGAAAAATTTCGGGGAAAAAAAATACGGGAAAATATTTCGAAATATCAACGGAAAAAGATCCCAGAATCCCGAGAAAAATTGCCGGGATTTTCTAATCCCAAAAATCTCCGTACGCTTTTTCAGAGTAATTTACCCCTCGGATCACGTAAATGTCGCAAAGCTGGTCCATAGTGATAAATCGACCGCATAGGAAGAGCATAGGAATAGACGCCAATCAATGATTGCTGTGATCATAAAATCTTTGGAGAAATGCAGTTTAGTGTACATGCAATCTATTTGTAAATGGCAAGACATCATTCAGAACAACTTGCTCAGCCCATACACGCGCATATAGCTACAATGGAATGTCATTTCTCATTACGTTGAATTCCCGGAATGAATAATTGTTGGTATCGATTTTTAAATTTATATTAGATTCATAAACAGAAATCAAGAAATCAGAAATGTGAATGTCTTCGTTCAGTTCGTTTCGATTCTTTATTTTTTTGTGAGAAGATGCATCTTTAAACCTCTCTTAAAAATTTTACTCGGTAGAGCCGGCTTTCGAAATACTGGTCATTTCAATTCATGAAAACACACAGAATTTTATAAAGCAAGTGCATGTTATGCTAGCAAAATGTATATATATATATATATATTCTGACTAGGCTGAAGAGCAATTAACGAGGTCCGATATTTAAATGGGGTGCCATCATCTACGCCGGAATTTCCGGCGTCTCTTATATATATATTGGGTGCATGCCAGTTTATATTGCGCGAGTACTAAACTACTTCACTAGAGTTACCTAAGCTAAGATTATTTTTTAAATCTTTTCCTTGTATTAGAAGACGACAAAACAAATCAAATGGCACCTTTCAATTGGACTTTCAGAGGTGAGATCAAAGTTTTTGTTTCACAAAACGTGACGTTTAAAAATCCATTCACCATTAAAACCTCCCTCACATCGAGTTACCTTGTCTCCAGTTCAATATCGCGTAATACACAATTTCAGATACTGCTATAAACAAATGGCGATTTACTCGCCATTTATCCTATAGCGTTCGCCCAAAGAGAATTAGGGTAACGTAACTCTTTATTTCCTATTTAAAGTGTGTCGTAATGAAAAATTAGACTAACTTTACCGACGTGGCAATTAGCAAATGTATATAACACGCAAAACTGGCTATAAACCCATTGCACTGACGTCACAAATCCTTAGAGTGTCCTCCAGATGCTCCCTAACAATATCTGTTCAGCCGGTACAACAACCACATACAGCGCAAAAATTAACCATTTTGATACAAATTTATTATAAATTTTACAAAATTTTCAGTTTGTTTACAAAAGTTATATTGCGCATAGATTGCTAATTTGTCCTCCAGATGCATCGTCACCGGCGCTGTTACGTCATGTGCAATGGGTCTATTCAACAATTATGCTATCAAATTTTGGTTCTCTATCCCCTGCTCTCCTTTCTCACCATTTCTCGTCAGCCTGTCTATATCTTCGCCTCCTAAAAGCAACACATCAGGGAGGAATCACTTTATGTGTGCTTCCTGTAGTTGAACCAATTAGGTATTTACTAATATATCACTTTGATACTTAAAATTATAGTAATGGTATTGCTAGAAAATGATATTCTAGGGAATTCGGGCACTGCCCTTCTTCAGGCTGGTCATGCCCAAAAATAATTTGTAGTCATTTTGCCAATCAATAGGCTGCAGAAAGCAGTAACAAAACTCGGCGTAACGATGCAAAAAAAACTACTTAAAATTCCACATAATTTATTGCAAGAATTAAATTTTTTCAATTTGATTTTTGTTTAGATAAACTGACTAACTATGGGAACAAGTTTGTCATAGGATTTACTTCCCAATATTCCCTGCGTACCTACGGTTACATTGGAATAGCAATTGCAGCTCACTTCGATACAAATGTCACAATTATCACACAATCAACTTCGAGCGTTCCGTTGAACGTCGCCATCCATATGAAAGAAGGGGATTTCTTGGAGTATGGTCTGCCGCGCTCCCTGCGAATGCAAGGAATCCAAAATAATGGTATTCAGGTTTCGTCAACAATGAATATTTCGATCGAGTGTTTCAATTATTATACAGGTGGTGATGGATACCTAGCACTACCAACTGACGCACTAGGTGTAACATATGTTGTTGCATCATATACACCATACAATAGCGTTGCAAGAGCTAAAATTGGTATAGTGTCAATACATGACGAAACAACCATTTTAATTCAACCAATTAAGAATGCCGTTATTGAAATTGGTGGAACCGCGTATACTCACGCCGGCCCGATCCATGTTTTCTTGGGTAAACTGCAGTCCATGCAAGTAACTAGTGAATCGGATTTATCGGGGACAATGATATTCGCTTCTAAACCAGTATCTGTTGTCTGTGGAGTGGATTTGGGGATTCCTGGCGGCACTGGAAGTTATGACAGATTAGAATCATTTCTTTTACCTGTCACACAATGGGGAAAACAGTACATCTTAACAACGGTCGGATCAACGAACAAAAAACAAGGAGATATTTTCCGAATTTTTGCCTTTGAAAATAGTACGGTTGTCCACAGTGCATACTGGATCAAAGTTTTGTTATCCGGCACTTATACTGAATTGATATTAGGCGAAAATCTTACATCGTTTGTGAACTGCAATAAACCTTGTCAAGTGGTACAATACATAAGGGGGGAAACAATTGGCTCGAAAAAGGCGGACACTTCGATGATTGTCCTTCCTTCGATTAAACAGTTTAAATCATACTATCGTGTTCTTTGTAGTCATATTTCAGGTTTTTACAGTTCTGCAACAATTACGATTGAGGAACGTTTAACCAACGGTTTGTTTCTAAATGGAGTTAAAATGAGTTATCTAAATTGGATTAAAATTTCGGGGACAAAATATGTTTGGACAGTGGTTGGTATGCCTGGAACAAAACTTGCTACCTTCTATCATTCTTCGCGTGATGGTAACTTTGGACTGCTGGTGTATGGCTGGAATGGCGATAATTCGTATGCTTACCCCGGCGGATTCACTTTCCAACACTACAGTACCGGTAAGTAATTGTCACAGACTTCGGAAGCTTATACCATCCTAACTTGTTCAGCGTTTAAATATATAAAGTTCACGTTTACGGCCTAAAAATATGTTGCATTCTTAACAAATTTAACAAAATCCTGTGTGAACTGATTTGAAACAAATTATTATCGATAACGAAATTCTATTTAAAACATTATTATTATTTATTTATTATTATTTATTATAAAATTACATGCTCCCGAAAGGGCTTTTCAGCATACAATTACAATAAAAAGACTAAAATATGCTATTATATACATGCGGTTAAAAATGGTAGATATAGGTAGAATGTTCAATTATTTAAAATGTATTTCTTTACTTCAGATTTAAAGTGTTTGATATTTCTCAATGATTTGATTGAATCAGGCAGGCTGTTCCAATGTTTGGTCGCGCGGTAATGAAAAGTTTTTTGGCCATAGTTTGTATTTGATTTTGGAATTTCTAGATCTTTACTGGACCTGGTAGAATAATTGTGGATGGTATCTCGCAGGTAGAATTTCTCGCTCAGGTACGGCGGTGAAAGATCGTTCATGCACTTGTATGTTTGTACAATGTCTTTGTATACAAGTGTTTGGTCAACCGTCATCCATTTCAATTCTCTTAAGATGGGTGTAATGTGGTCAAACTTTCGTGTGTTCGAAATAACACGAGCTGCGAAATTTTGGACTAACTGGAGTTTCTTTACATTTTTGCTGTTGTGTTTGCCCATACGGACGAACAATAGAACAACCTTGTCAAAACCAATGCTTGAACCACTGAACACAACGTTTCCTGATCCAGGAGATGACGAATCCTACGGATTTGGCATAACTTGGCCATGCATTTAGAAACCAACAGACTGATATGTTCATCGAATTTCATATATGCATCTAACGTGACTCCCCAGTCTTTGGCAGAAAAAACAGGGAATAGCGTTTTGCCTACAAAACTCAGCGAGAACTCTTCAGTAAATAGTTTTAACAAAGCTGGTGATCCGAATAACATGAATTTTGTCTTTTCTGGATTTGTTAAAAGTGAGTTTGTACAACACCGGCTTGTTATTCTAGTTAGATCTTCTTCTAGTTTGGCCTTTGCTTCCGATTTATCCTGCACTGAAAAGGACAAAAAGATTTTACTATCGTCGACGAACGATTTGAGGCCACTGTTTACCACTGCGGTTGGAAGGTCATTTGTATAAATGCTGAAGAGAAGGGGGGAAAGAATCGATCCTTGGAAAACACCATGTGTGATATGAAGTGGCGTCGACTTGCTTGAGCCAATTTTCACGTATTGAGATCTACCAGTGAGATAGCTGCGAAACCACTTTGTGGCTGATTCAGACAAACCGATGTCCGCTAATTTCCTCAACAAAACTTCGTGGCTTAAACTGTCGAAAGCTTTAGACATGTCTATATCAAAATCAAGGCCGTCACCTTTTTCTGATCCATTGCCTGCAGTATTTGGTCAGTTATGAAAATGTTCAATGTTTCGGTTGAGTGGCTCTTCTTATTACCGCTTTGATGGGTGGAAAGACTTTCGTTTTTTTGTAAAAAATCAGTTAATTGGTTTAATGCCACCTTTTCGCATATTTTTGATGCAATCGTTAACATGGAGAGAGGACGGTTATTGGATGCAACGTCACGGTCACCTTCTTTTAAGAGTGGTATGACTTCAGCAAGTTTCCAAACATTAGGGTATGTGGAGGACATCAGGGACCTATTGATAATATTAGTTAATGGCATTAGGATAGTTGGTAGTGAATCTTTTATCACTCGCATGTGGACGATGTCCGGCCCAGGAGATTTGTTAGTAGGCATGGACAATATAATCCTTTTAACTATATTGCTTGTAGTTGGTTGGAAATTAAATCTGAGGTGATGGTTAATAGGGCGCCTGCGGGCAGCATACGGTTGTATATTGTATTTCTGTGCCAATTGTTTGACTGTATGCGAAGTGGATTCTCCAACTTTAGAGAAATACAAATTAAACTCTTCTGCCAATTGAGCGGTGTCTTTAGAAAAAATATGATCTGGACTTTCTCTTGAAGGCAAGTATTGATTTATCACCTTTCATATCGCCCCGGGTTTTCCTTCACAGTTTTGTAATTGATTGCGAGCGTAGGATTTCTCAGCTTCTGTCAACATGGATTTGGCAGCATTACTGGCATTCTTGAAAAGTGACCAATCATCAAGGCATCTGGTTTGACGAAAAATTCGATGCAGGTGATCACGCTTTTTCATGACTTGTTTTATTTCGTCGTTGAGAAAGGGTGTGGATCGATTTCTTATTCTAATTTCCTTTGTGGGGGCATGGTTGTTCAGAATGGAAGAAAAGGCATTATTAAAAGCACCCAGGTGGTCGTTAATTTCGGGAAAGATGTTGTGGAGATTCGAAAAGTAACCGGTTAATTGTGCCAAGTCAGCCGCATATGTAGACGAATTATAATTTCGGTAGCTTCTAGCAATGACAGAACAACTTGGTGGTTTTGGGAGCTTGAGTTTTAAGATCATGAATACTGGGAGGTGGTTGCTTATTGACTTGTTCATAACGCCACTGGTCTTTACGAGTGTAGGTGAAGACACTAGGATAACGTCTACAAGCGATCTAGAACTATCCGTTATCCTGGTCGGTGATTTAATGATTTGTTGCAAATTCAATTCATGGCAGGTTTTTTTTAAAGTTCTGCCTTCATGGCTGTTGTTCAACACGTTACAGTTTAGAACTCCCAACACGAAAATCGGATGACCCATTAAGAGTGCCTCAGTATACGAAGGTTTAAACGAGTTTTCGAAACAGCTTAAGGGACAGTCGGGGGGTCTATATATTGCGCATATCACAAATGACTTTAGCTTTTTTATATTGTAGTCGTAACCAAAGTTGATGGAGGCCGTCGTCTGAAATGCTGGAGATGTTTTTAATTTGATGGCATTTTATGTCTGGGCGGGTGTAGACACAAACGCCTCCGCCGACTTTGTGTGGGCGATCAGGTCGATACAAGTCGTAGCCTTCGATTTTAACCTCAGCATTTGTGATTTGCGGATTTAACCATGTTTCAGAAAGTGCTAAAATGTCCGGTTTATCTTCCTGGCATAATTGTTTGATATGTAGCAAGTAGTTACGATTTTTGCGGGATCGGGCATTCAGATGGATAATTTTGAGCTTAGATTTCTTCCTTTGGTGTTTTGTCGCTGGGGTCTTCAGTAAGTTCGGTGAGATATTCGTACAATCGACGGCAACAGTTTTCTTAATTGGGATATTTATTAAATTATGTCTCCCTATAGCTACTTTCTCGGTTGGAATATTTATAAAATTTTGTCTCCCCACATAATAGCCTATGCGAGGTGTCATTTGCACCGGAATTTTGTTCTGTTCTCTGATAGTTGGGGTCGGTATTGGGTTAGGTGTACATGGATGTCCGACAATGATCGCTACCCTATATTTTGGCGAACATATCTTAGGTATCTTTTCCATTCAGGTCGGTTTCGTTCACAGTACGTTTCGTCCCCGCTTGGGGATTGGCTCGGTGACGGGTGAGACATTTCCATTCGTTCGTAGTGGGTTTCGATCTCAGGTGGATTTCGTTCACGATACGTTTTCTTCTCACTCGGGGATTGACTCGAGTGGGATAGAATGCTTTGGCTCTGTGACGGGTGGGATGGGACAGGGTGCTTTTCCAAAAAGGGGGTTGTAACATATTATGTTGATCTTTCTGTTCTGTATAGTTGTTCGATATTGGAAATTCGACGAGGGGCAGATTTAACTTAGATACAAGTGTTGGGGATATGTGATTCGGTTTTATTGCATGACAAAAAACAGGGTCAGCTATTGTTATTAATGGAATCTGTCGTTGCTCGAGGCAGTTGGATAGATTGTCATTTGCATATGTTGTGAATTCTGTTTGTTGAGCATTGCTATCACAGTTTGGTTCCACTTGATCAAAACTCTGAGGGCTAATTAAATTTGTTTGTTGCAGGCTATTTTGATCATGGCGTTGGTTGTTACTAACAATTAATTGGTCCCATGGTTTATAATTTTCTTTGGAACTTTCTTTATTTGTTTCAACAATTGAGATTTCATGTATGCTTGAGTTGCCGTTTATGCTAAGTGGAGTGGTTTCATAATTCACTTTCCCGTCATTATCTTTATTATCTTTTGTTGAGTTCAACAGTTTATTATTACTTTCCGTTGCTAATGAGCCGCTTCGTTGGTCATCGCCAAACATTTGTATTTCAATGTCGGCAGGAACATTATGTTCACTACACAAAATACTTTTCGGTATACTGTAGTATAGACTTCCTTAAGTGATTTGCCATCGTTTATAATTGAATTGACTGGATTTTCTTTAACCATTTCACTATTTATGCTTTTGTTTCTATTCCCGTGAGACTTTTCAATAGAAAAAACTTTCCCCTCCAGTTCGGAAATTCGTGATTTTCAGGTCAAGTTCTCTCTATTCAATCTGCATAAATCTTGTTTACTTGTATTTATAATTTTAACTTGTTCAGAAAGTTTTTCCAACAAATTTACCATTTCCGATTCGATCTTTTCTTTAAAAATGAAAAAACGTGCCTCCATTGTAACCGAATTATCATTAACACGCTTCTGATGTGGCCGGAGTAGAATTACCGATTTCTTGGGCGAAATTTCTAGTACAGTCATCCCTCGGCAAGGCGGTCGCATTATAAAATGAATTGTCAATAAAATCCTCAAGTTCCTTGAGCGTTGAGGTATCAGCAACCGATGCCGTGTCTTTGCTTATAGGTGTGTTAGTTAGGTCATCAAAATAAACCCTTGTGGCCCCAGCCGATTGCTTGTCTATATTGACTTGCCGGGGCGGCGATTTTACTTCAATAGGGCTCACAGATACAGCCTTCGTTTCGCAAATATTTATCAAGAATTCCCTGAACAAATATCCCTCGCGATGTGTGGAGTAAATTTCTGGAGTAATAAACATCGCGGTGTGTGGAGTAAATTTATCCACATATTTGCATATGTGGATAAATTTGCATATGCGGTAAAATTCTGGAGTAATAAACATCGCGGTGTGTGGAGTAAATTTATCCACATATTTGCATATCGATATTTTTCTTCGCCGAGAATGAATTAGCATCAACGAGAAAAATTTACAACTGAATAAATATTTTCTATTTATTATGTTTGTCATGCCATGTGCATAAAACACTGTGACAAAAGAATATTGTCTTCGTTATTATTATTAATTTTTTGTCAGGTAACAGAATATGGCAAACTAGTAAGCGCTGTCGGAGACTTTCAATTATAGTATATAAACCAGAGTACATTTAATCTTAGAATATAGATAATTCATATAGTTATTAGTTTAACACACTATACGTGCAAAAGGGAAATGAAAGTGCAGAGTAATAGACTAGAAGTTTCGTATCCAACGCAAGAGATAAACAGACGTGATTATGCAACCGCATTGTCAGGGCGCAGTCGAAACTATAGGATCAAATCGCGATGAATTTGCATATTTCCCGCAAGGAAACTTTGTCACATAACCGCATAGAATTCGTCATATAACCACAATAAATTCCTATTATTTTACTATAAGTATAGCCTGTGTATGTTAGTTAGACACATTAGAACTTCAATTTGCTGGAGAGTTAACATCGATTGTGATACAGTGAAGTGTAACGTATCTAATGTCATATTGTGACCTGTGACTTTTATTAAAGTTTTAAAATTTAATTTAATTTGTGAATTTGTGAGTTGTTGGGCGAAACAAGGGAAGCAATCCACAACAAAGTGGCACCTCCGACGGGATCTATTGTGATTATGACAAGTTCTATTCAAACCGAGTGAACTTAAATCTGTGAAAATGGAGTAATCTGATCGTAGGAAGAGTTAACAACCTGTTGACAGAGCGCGAAAAGGAGAGTTTAAAACGTACCGAGCAACTCTTACGAAGAAAACCAACGCGATTTACGAACTAAAGGAAGAGATTGAAGAACTTAAATTCACCAACAAAGAGAGTGACGAAGATGTGCAAACGTGGGCAACCGAAACAGAGACTAAAGTGAACAATCGAAGGAAAAATTTGAACTTGTGAGACGTGTGTTATCAGAAATCGAAAGCGAAGAAACAATTACCAAGCGAGAAAAAGACGAAGCGAGTCGACGCGAGGCTATCGACGCGGAGACGGAAAAACAAATTTCGATTGAGAAGGCGAGACTAGAACTAGAACGAGTGCATAAAGATGTTTGTAAAATCCGACTTGGGCATCGACGGTCAATGGAAATCTACTGGCGGAGAAGTAAAGAAATTCACGAGTAAAAGCTTTACGTTGAAGTGGCACGGTAAAACAAAGCAAAAGCTCGTTGTAATTCAAGATGATGAGAATGAAAGCCTTCAAGAGAAACTTGTGAAATCCGCCACGTTGGGTAATTTCAAAGGTCATGATGTAGGACAACGCAGTGAAAACATTGGAAACAAAAACACGCTCGAAGGCGTTCAGAAGTCGACATCATTGTCGAACGATGACAAAGACAAAGACAAAAACAAGGCAGAAAACCAAACTGTAGCGGTCAACTTCCCGACCGAAGTGCCCCTAGCTGAAAATGATCTGAAATTTACTAATTCTGTATGTTGTTGTCGTGAAGTCGTGTCACAACTCAAGCGTATCGAAGGTGATATACAGCAACTTAAAAACCGAACTGATTCTTATGAAGGAAAAGAAAATTCACGGCCATGTAAATTTAACACATGTGAAAGCGAAAAGGCTAATCTGAGAAACAACCTGGAAGAAGCAAACAACATAATAAAAGATCTGAGAGCGAAAGTTGAATATTTAGAGCACGAGAAGGTCAATCTCGCTACGGCCTTGGCTCTTCAACAAAAGGACTATCAAGCTTGTTTGAATAACTTAAACCAACCGAATAACATTACAGCTGAAATGTCTAATAATTTCTAAACCGTGCAGAAAACTAAAAGCAGCGATCGAAAGCAGCAAGCAGATATAATTCCATCAAGTTCCCACATGCTCAATATAGAAAACCGGTTTCTAACCCTGAGCGATACCTTGGATAATGAGTCACAAACAGAGTCTACTGTTCCGCACAATCTTTCCAAGCGTTATGAAACAAAGCCTGTAAACAACCAAGAAGAATCTACGGGTGAGCATCAAAACAAGCAACAAAATCTTAAAACGCGTGAAATCGGTTCGGATATCATTGTTATTGGCGACTCAATAATTAAAAATATTCAACCAAGGAAGCTCAGTAGGAAGAAGGTACATAAGTACACATTCCCAGGAAAAACCGCCGAAGAAATCGAAAAGGAGATCAATTTCGATAGTCTAAAAGCAATCCCATCTCACGTAATTGTACATGCTGGGACAAACAACCTGCCTCTAGAATCTGCTTCCGAATGTGCTCAGAAAATTGAGAAGCTTGCTGCGAAAGTAAAGTCACAATTTCCCTACTCGAAAATTGGTCTATCAGGCCTAACGGCGCGGCGAGATATTGCTATGTCTGAAAAGATTGATGAGGTTAATAAGGGCCTGTTCATATGATCCCACTTACCGGGACGTCTCGCTTACCGAGACGAATATTTCCGTGCGTTCATATGGAGTATTTCGTCCCGCTTGCCGAGATGAAATTACATTGTAGTTCTATAATTAGCGTATGCAAAACTTCTACATTTCAGTCAAGCAACACAAATACTTGGCGATTTTAGTGTTTTTCTTCGTTTATTTACAAGAAAAAGTATTGCTTCAGGTGGTTATTTAATACTTGTTTACAAAACAAACATAAAACCAAGTAAAAAGTGTTAAATTAAACCGGCAAGACTTGTTTCACTTCATCCCGGTAAGCGGGCTGGCGTGTTCATATGGAAAAATTTTCATCCCGCCTACCTATGATCTCGGCAAATTCAAACGAGATCTCGGCAAGCGGGCCAGCTCGCTTTCTCATATGAACACAATGCAAAATTTTATAGGAAAATAGATAGGCGGCGAGATCATCGGTAAGCGAGACGTCCCGGTAAGCGGGATCATATGAACAGGCCCTAAGGAGCTTCAGCATATTTGTATGCAACTGGATGTCTCGTTTATTGACAATACGACTATAGATGACACATGCCTAAATGGAAGTAAGCTTCATCTAAATGCGAAGGGCTCGGCTATTCTAGCAGTCCATTTTATCAAATTTCTCAAGGGGGGCAGTGCATCAACCTCTCCAAGTAAACGAAGGCAAAACTACGAGGATTTTCAGCGATCGGCAATTCTGAAACTTGGAGAACTGTTAAAGATAATTGTCCCTCCAGACAAGGGCACCCGCACCCGCAGAAGGAAATAATATCGGACTCAATGTATCGGACAGTACTCTTCTCGGAGACAACGAACCAAATAGGTAATCGGTGTGACCCCATACAAGGTAACTTTAACAATTTATTTAATGAGTTAGAGTCTTCTAAAGGCTTACGATTAGCGTGCTTGAACATTAACAGCCTGTTGAAAAACATTGATCAGCTTCGCTTGATCATGCAAAACATGCCAGTTGATATTCTTGCTATAAACGAGACAAAATTAAACCATTTGGTGCCTGACAGTGAAATAGCAATCGCTGGTTACTTTCACATTCGCCATGACCGATCTAGATCTGGTGGGGGAGTACTATTGTATGTTCGTGACTCTATACCGTTTTCTGAACGAAATGACTTAGTAACTGACTCACTAGAAATGATATGCATTGAAATTAGTAAACCTCACAATAAGTCATTTTTAGTAAGCACTTGGTATAGAGCTCCTAACTCGCAATCTGCTCTTTTTGATGAATATGAGGCTTTTTTAAGAAATAGCGATATAGAAAATAGAGAGGTAATAATTATGGGTGATTTGAACTGTGATATCTTGAAATCTCCTTGTGAGTCTCATACTCGCAAGCTACAGTTCCTTTCATCACTTTATCAGTTCGATCAGCTTATTGATGAACCCACAAGGATTACTGGAACATCAGCAACTCTAATTGATCTAATTCTGACAAATAAAGAGGAAAATATTTCAAAGTCTGGTGTCATACACCTTGGACTTTCTGATCACAGTATGATTTTCGCTGTTAGAAAACATTGTATTCCCAAATCACGGGAAAAGGTTAAACATATTCGTAACTTTAAAAATTTCAATGCCAATGATTTTCTTACGGATCTTTCACAGATGCCGTGGGAGAACATTGCCCAACATGACAATTCTAATGTATGCTGGCAGGTATGGAAATCACTATACCTCCAGGTCCTTGATCGACACGCTCCCCTTAGACGTATGAGAACTCGTGGAAATTCTCTCCCTTGGATTTCTTCAGACATCAAGGGTATAATGAGATCAAGAGACTTCCACAAAATAAAAGCGGTTAGATATAATTCTCAAAGTCATTGGACAAAATATAAGGAATTACGAAACAAAGTTAATGCTGAACTAATTAAAGCTAAAAGAAACTATTTCTGCAATAAAATAGAAGATTGTGCTCAGTCCAAAGACATAAAGCAAAGTTGGAATTTAATTAACCACCTCATGGGTAAAAATGTGAAATCAAATACGATATCCCAACTTAAAACGGATAATTCTGTCATTTCAGACGATAAATTCAAATCTGAGGCTTTTAATGATTTCTTTGTCAATATCGGGGCAAAACGTGCAGCTGAAATTGAAGATAATTCCCTCAACACAAATTCTTTTGCTCGCGGAGATTCTAGGCCTACTACCGACTCCAATCTTTTTTTCAAATTTTCTGAAATTAACGAGGACGAAGTAATATATCAATTGCGTAGTCTCAAAATTTCAAAATCCACAGGATTAGATAACATCCCTGCTAAAGCCTTAAAATATCCGCGGACATTGTTGGTCCGCCATTAACTTGGATATTTAACCTTTCGATCAAAAAAGGAGAATATGTGGATGAATGGAAAAAAGCCTGGGTTACACCCATTTATAAATCTGATGACAGGTTGAAATGCGAGAATTATCGCCCTATCTCGATACTACCCATTGTTAGTAAAATACTTGAGAGATGCGTTTTTAATCAAATTTATAAATTTCTTAATGACAATTCACTTCTTTCAAAACATCAACATGGTTTTCGGCCTAAACATTCAACTCTCACCGCTCTAACTCAGGTGTGCGATACTCTTTATGAAAATATGGATAATGGTCAATTGAGCGGCATTGTTTTTCTTGACATTCGTAAAGCCTTCGACTCAATTGATCATAATATTCTGCTTCATAAATTAAAAGATCAATTCGGTATATCGGATATTGAGTTAAGATGGTTTGAGTCTTACTTAAATAATAGGGAGCAAGTCTGTATTGTTAATAATTCAATGTCATCGTCAAAAAGGATTGTTTCTGGGGTTCCGCAGGGATCTATTTTAGGTCCACTGTTATTTTTACTCTATATCAATGACCTCCCCGAATGCCTTCAAAAAACTACTCCTTATTTATATGCTGACGATACCCAAATTTGCCGCAGCTCTAACAGTTTGATTGAATTAACCGAAAACCTTAATCACGATCTGAGTAGAATCGGTGATTGGCTTTCTAGAAATAAATTACAACACCACCCAACTAAGACCAAAATAATGTTCTTTGGCTCTAAACATCATATTAATTCCACAACTTTTGATCATCCAGTGATGTTAAATAACCAACGCATCCCCAGAGTTCACTCTTTCACATGTCTTGGTCTCGATTTAGATGAAAATCTTAACTGGAATTCACATATTCAGGCGATTCGCAAAAAGGTTGGAGCAGGCCTGGGTACTTTGAGACGTATTAAACCCTTTGTTCCAATAACCACCCTTCAAGCAATTTATCGAGCTCTGATTCAGCCGTATTTTGATTATTGTTCTCCCATTTGGGGCGTGTGTGATCAAAATTTGAAAAATAAACTCCAAAAATTTCAAAATCGCGCAGCCCGAATCATTGTCGGTGCAAGTTATGAGATTAGATCTGCTGATGTTCTTCAATCTCTTGCTTGGGACAATTTAGAGACAAGACGACGTACAACCAAAGCAATATTAATGTTTAAAGTCTTGAAGGATTACGTAGGACCTACGTTGAAAGAATCCTTGATAAGACGCAATCATATGCAAACAAATTATGATCTTAGAAATAGCCATACAGATTTGGCTCTTCCTAAGCCTAAAAGAGAATTCCTAAAAAAGAGTTTTAAATACAGTGGGGCTAAGCTATGGAATAGTCTCTCTATCGATACGAAACTGGCAGAATCAATGCACCTGCATGTTCAAAAGCCATTTAAAACTTAACTCTAATACTATATATATTTGAAATAAATTGTAACTCCATCTAACCATAACATCTAGGGTCACACCAATTTGTAAATAGTCTTCTTTTCCCTTATATCTATTGTAATTTTTAACATTGTAGACGCCCCCCGTGGAAACCAACGTACCGTTGACGGGGCTAGTGTCTCTAAATAAAGTTTTAATACAATAATACAATACAATACAATTCTGCAACAACAAATGAAATTTGAAAATGCTCGAGAATCAAACACTGAAAAATCGAAAGAACTTCAAGTCAAAAACGTGAAATTACCTAGATTATCAATCACCAAATTTACCGGTAAATTCTGTGATTGGTTACCATTTTGGAACACTTCCAAAGCTGAGATCGATTCAACTGATTTACCATCCGTATCAAAATTTGGATACCTGAGGGAATTGCTAGAACCAACCGTGCGGTCGGAAGTCGCAGTACCGACAGTTATGAACGAGCGAAGAACATCCTTGAGAGTGAGTACGGCAAGACGAGTGAGATCATCAATGCTTACATTCAAGACATTATAAACTTACCGGTGATTAACGGATCAAGTCCAGCAAAAATCCACGAATTTTACAAGATTTTATCGCATAACGTACAGTAGTTGCAAACATTGGGAAAAATCGAAAGGGTGAACGAGAATACTCGGAACGTGCTTGAGAAACTAAAAGGGATCAAAGCTGATCTAGTTCGCGGGGAAGAAGGCTGGCAAGATTGGGACCTCCCACGTTTAGTGGTCGCATTGAAGAAGTGGAAAGATATCAACCCGGTCGAGAACTCTGACGATAATCAGAACAAACGCGCATCAACACGACCTGGACAGCGATCAAATTTCTACCATACTAAGGACGGTGAACGGAAAAGGCGTGCTTGCATATATTGTAACGACAGCAACCATTCCTCGAAAGACTGCACGAAGATTACGTCCGTGTCAGAGCGAAAGAAAGTACTTGCCGATCGCAGGCTTTGCTTTAACTGCACTGGTGCTAAACACTGAGCATCAGACTGTAAAAGTACTGTCACCTGCCAAAACTGCCAGGGAAAACATCATACGTCCATTTGTATGAAAACTGTGCAACAAAAATTGATAACCGCAGCTGAAAACCATGTTCCGTTGGTGTATCCAGTCGTGATCGTGAATGTCGAAGGAGTGAAATGTCGTGCCCACTCGATACAGAGGCAGGTAGCTCGCACGCTTCAGCTGCTCTGTTGAACTGCCTAAAGCGTCGTGATTGTCATCGGGAGACGCGTCATGTGGAAATGATGCTGGGAGCCGTGACTCGCAAAATGGAACTGTCCACCATCAACGTCCAGTCCGTGGAAAGCGATTTCAACATAAACGTGAGTCTAACAAAATTAAAGTAGAGAACCCCAACTTCTGCAAGTTGACAACCCGAACTGCCCTCAGCTCGTTGCAAACTATCCCCACCTTCGGGAAATCACTATGAATGAAAACGACCGAAAGCCGAAGCTACCAATGCATTTGATTCTCGGAGTCAGCGACTATATCTGCATCAAAACTAACCAGCCCGCTCGGGTGGGAAAAACTGGAGAACCTGTAGCTGAACAAACAAAGTTTGGTTGGACCATCATCGCGAAGGGTAGTGGAATTTACTATACCGCATTACTTCTCACCCAAACAAACCAAAGTGATTACGAACAACTTTGTCGTCTTGATGTTCTCGGCTTAGAAGACCGGCCCGAGCATGATCAAGGAAGTGTCTACGCAGCATTCCGTGAACAACTCGTTCGAAGCAAACTCACGCAACACTCGTTCGTTAAGAAACAATTCTAACTTCACATTAACTAAATGCAGAACAGAACGTTTTAAAACTAGTTTTATACCAGCAATGACTGCTAATTTTAATAGTAAATAATTTGTAGTATTTTAACAACTGTACATATACGATATATCTATATTTATATTATTTGATATTCATCCTTTATTATGTTTCTGTGAGCATATTGCAATTCACCTTCGGGTGCCAAAATGTGTTTCTTAATAAACCTTTAATAAAATAAAATAAAATAAATAAAAGAAGGCTGGTATGAAACTGGTCTACCATGGAAAGGTAACCACCCTACCCTTCCGAATAACCAAAACGGAAGTTGGCGACGCCTTGCCAACCTGACACAGAAACTGAAGAGAACTGACATTTCTGAATCCTATGGTGAAATCATTAATCACCAGAAGAAAGAAGGGATTGTCGAAGAAGCATGTAAACCCCCTATCGGAACTGAATTCTATATAACCCACAAACCAGTGGTACGAGAATCAGCTGAGTCGACCAAGCTAAGAATTGTCTACGATGCGTCAGCACGAGCATAACCAGATGCGCCAAGCTTGAATGACTGTCTCAACGCTGGTCCACCTCTTCAAAACCGTCTATGGGACGTACTTGTGAGAATGCGCTTCCATCCAGTAGCAGTGACGAGAGATTTGAAGAAAGCTTTCCTGCAAGTAAGGATCAAAGGAGCAGACAGAGACGCACTTCGTTTTCAATCGAAACCCTGAGATTCACTCAAGCATTGTTTGGCCTTACTTGCTCCCCTTTCCTTCTTGGTGGACTCATAGATCATCACCTCAAAACCTGGGAAGAGCGAATGCCCGAGGAAGTGAGTGAGTTACGGAAAAGCATGTACGTGGACGACCTCATAAGCGGAAAAACGACGGTGTAACAAGCCAAGCAGCTGAAAGAGAAAGCAGAAAAGATTTTCAGTGATGCAACATTTACATTGCATAAATTGGCATTCGAATGAACCGGAACTAGAAGAATCACTCATTACCCCCAGCGGACGAAGTGACGTACGCAACGCAACAATTGGGAGCAGCCCACGGCGGAGATTGTAGTTTACTAGCACTTCCGTGGAACAAATCCTCTGACACCATCAGTGTTACCATGCCCGCCGAGTCAGCAAAATCAACTAAACGAGGAAATTTACAGAAACTTGCGAGAATCTATGACTCTTTGGGTCTAGTGTCACCACAAACCCTTCAAGGAAAGTTTATCTACCGAGAGATATGTCAGATGAAGATAGGATGGGACGTAGAGATCGATAGTGAAGTGAAGTAGAAACTAGTACGTTGGGAACGAGACCTACCAAACCAAGTCACGACAGAGAGATCGTTAGTGAAGTTCCGCGAGAACATAGATTCCATAGCACTGCATGCTTTCGGGGATGCAGGTAGCCAAGGCGTCCCAACTGCTGTGTACGCAATTGTCCGTCCGTCAACCATCAGGTGTTAGCCAAGGACTAGTGGCTGCAAAGTCGAGATTGGCAAAGCAAGGCCTCACCATACCTCGCCTGGAGCTGGTGTCTGCCCATATGGCTGCTAACCTTGTCAGTGACGTGGAAAAAGCTTTGGAAGGATTTGCAATCACTGTAATACAAGGCTGGCTCGACAGCACAGTCGCACTTCAGTGGATCAACGGCGCGGGAGAATACAAACAATTTGTTGCAAACCGAATCCAAAAGATAAAATCAAACACCCGAATTCAATGGCGTCACGTACCATCTGAGCGTAACCCAGCAGATCTAGGAAGTAGAGGTGGTTCGGTTGCGAAAAAGTAATTTTGGTGGAATGGTCCCGAATGGCTAGACACACCTAAAAGCTGGCCTGAACATATCACCCCTTCGCCGACCAAAGAAAGCAATGCCGAAGCGAAGGTCGTCAAGCAAGTACTCGCAGTATCCTTAGAAGACACTAACAAGCTAGACGAAGTGCTCGAGAAACATGACCTATGGAAAGCCTTGAGAATCTCTGCATGGGTAGCAAGATTTGTTTTCAACTGCCGCCAACAAGGAGAAACTCCGAGGTCCACTTACGACTAACGATCGAGTACGAAGAAGAGCGGTTAACCCTGAATCTACAACCAAACGAATTCGGTGTGTTGATCTGTCGAGGACGAATTCAAGGAAGCTATCCCGTGTTTCTGCCCGACACAGATCCTTTCACAGTTAAGTTGGTAGAGCAAGCCCACATGCGCACCCTCCATGGGGAGTGGGCTTGACCATGGCTCACATTCGAGAGAAGTACTGGATTCCGAGACTTCGCAGACTTGCTCGGAAAGCGATCAAGGGATGCTATGGTTGCCGGAGATTCCAAGCAAAAGCCCTGGAACAATCCTCATCTGGTGTGCTCCCACGTGACAGAACAGAAGGAAGTCGACCATTCCAAACATTAGAAGTAGACTTTGTGGGGCCATTGAAGTACAAGAAACGAAACAAGTCCGAAGGAATATCGTACATCGTGTTATACGCCTGCAGTTTGAGAAGAGCAGTCTACATCGACCTACTTGCCAGCTTATCAACGGATGAGTTCATCAGGAGCCTGAAAGGATTCATCGTGAGAGACATAACCAGTGACATAACCAGTCTCACGGTACAAAGTCAGTGAAATTAAACATCGGAGATGTGGTTATAATAATGTCGGAAGAGAAGAATTGAGCAAAATGGCAATTGGGAATTCTAGATGAGCTTTTCAAGGGACGTGACGGTGTGGTGGGAGCAGTAAGACTTCGAGCAGGAAAGAATTTCTTGGAAAGGTTACCCATTCATATGTATCCCTTGGAACTATCCTGTGAAAAGAAAGAGAAAAAGAATCAAGAACCCTTGAATCCAGACGTTCCACCATTCAGACCAAAACGAGATGCAGCAGTAGCAGCAAGACAACGGATTCAGGAAGTAGCGACCGTTGAGAACTAATAGGTATATCAGAAGACCCATATAATCATGAGAACAGTAGTCTCCTAAAATACATATATCTCGACTAGCGAGCTATATGCGGGGAGTGTGTCGGAGACTTTCAATTATAGTATATAGACTAGAGTACATTTAATCTTAGAATATAGATAATTTTTATTATTATTATTATTATTATTATTATTATTATTATTATTTTTAAGAATATTCACCATTGCATAAATTTGAATTGCGGTGAATTTACAACTAAGTATTTAATTACTATATTAACAATAAGGATTAAAGAGTTAAAATATATTAAAACGTTACTTTGTACTTATATAAAATCTGTATTTAAATGTTGCTACTGTCATTAAAAATAGCCACAGTGCTCGAAAACAAGCTGCGGCGATCATATAGTTATTAGTTTAGTTATGAACACACTGTACGTGCAAAAGGGAAATGAAACTGCAGTGTAATGGACTAGGTTACCTTAGAGGTAGTGAATGCTGCCTTTTTGTCAGATTGCGGCAGAGCCCCCAAATGTCCCCACAGTCACTTTTTGTAGGGCTATTTATGCCACCTCAAATAATGTTTACACTTTTTGAGTTGTTTTATTCTTATTACATAATATTACGTCATAATTTGTGAATAAACTTCATGTAAATATTAAAAATGGCAAAACTAAAAATGAGGATACCACGTTAATATGCTCTTTTGATGAAACAAACACAATTATTAAGTACTAGTTAAAACATGAGCAGCCGATCTAAATTCATATATGTACTCACCGTTTAGCCAAAAAAACATTCTGTATTTCATATCGAGAGAAAAAAACACTTAAATATCTTCTAAACTCTTCAGTATTTGCTCAGAGTCAATGTGAGTAAAATACTCATGCTGAAAGTTTCGTTTGAATACGGCAAGTAAAAATTTTTATTTTGAATTTTTCAAAATATCAGGTTTTTACTCGCACGCACGCGCCCGTGTATAAAGAGTATCGAATAGCATGCAGAATCGATTCCGGTTTATCCAGACCCCTATGTTATAAACAGCGCTTTGTTAGTTTGTAGTTTTGATGTACGTTTCACAGGCCGCTCTAAAAATATAAATATTCTGTAAATACCGAAATAAAAGATGGAAATCTGATCATACAAGCTTGAAAATAACACTTTACGACACTCTAAATAGTGTTTATCGCTTCCTTTCCTTAACACTATGTCAGCAAGATATCTTGCAACGATTAGCTCTGTTTTCTGTGCGCGAACATTGCGCAATTGACCAAGTCAGACAGCAACTGGAATAATTATGGCAATGTGCGTCTTGCGCAACGCAGATGCCGATTTATTAATTTTTTAAAACAATGAGATAATTATTAACATAACAAATTATAAACCGAAGTTAATTATTAAAAGTTCGCACAGAAAAGGTGGAGTAATAAATACGCCCACCACTTAGAAATTAATAACTAAACTAATTTACATATGTAATAATATTGCGTCAAGTAACGGGGAGGAGGGGGAATATCAATTGACCATTTGCGTAATAGACAAAATTTTGATCTAAACAAGCCTAGACAAAAATTTCATCACAGCTTGAAAGAGCATCACAAAATTAATAATATTCCGAAGTTTCGTTGCGAAATGTTGTAAAATGCGGATAATATAGCCTTGCGAAGTTTGCAATTTTCAGTCATTTTAGATTACAAACGGGAAATTGACAGCCTCAAAGCGTATCGGGCTGTCAATTTCCCGTTTGTAATCTAAAATGACTGAAAATTGCAAATTGCGCAAGGCTATATTATCCGCATTTTACAACATTTCGCAACGAAACTTTGGAATATTACTAATTTTGTGATGCTCTTTCAAGCTGTGATGAAATTTTTGTCTAGATCAAAATTTAGTATATTACGCAAATGGTCCATTGACTTCAGCCAGAGAGTTGACCTTGCGCGACCAGATTGAAGAGCAGAATGAATTGATGCACATACTGCTGTAGATTATATCACCACTCCTATCCGCTTCCTGCGCATTACATTCATGTTACTACAAATTATCGGAGCTAATACCCACATGTCCCATTACAATAGCTCCTTATCTCTAAAACTAGATGCAGGAAGCAATAAAATCTTTATTGGTATGCCAATAATTCCTTTATCGCTTCCTTTCCTTAACACTATGTCAGCAAGATATCTTGCAACGATTAGCTCTGTTTTCTGTGCGCGAACATTGCGCAATCGACCAAGTCAGACAGCAACTGGAATAATTATGGCAATGTGCGTCTTGCCCAACGCACATGCCGATTTATTAATTTTTTAAAACAATGAGATAATTACTAACTTAACAAATTATAAACCGAAGTTAATTATTTAAAGTTCGCACAGAAAGGTGGGGTAATAAATACGCCACGAGTCTCCTTGGGTAAAGGAGGCATACCCTATCCAATCGTTACAAGGTATCAGCAGACATAGTGAGGTTAAAACCTATATAAAAACAACCCCAAAGCAAATCAGTGCGTGGATTATTACTGTCATTATTAAGCAAAAACATGGTGAGCGACCGCCGACAGTTCGTGCCCATGCGTTAAACTGCCAGGGGACCGCCAACCTGCTAAAGCGAACAGTTGTGTATAAGCCTTGGCCATGCGTTAGCTTCACAGAGAACGTAAAACAGTGATTAAGTGACACGTACATTTCTAGTATCTTAACACGCACATTCCTATATTATATCAAGTCTTGCCCTTGCGTCGACTTGACAAAGTGCACTAAACGTCCGAAATCGGTTCTATCAACAAGCAGCCACAATCAATCCCCACAAAAAGCCTGGCCTGTATAGTCGCAGTGTCTGATTTAAGTCACAAGCTAGAAGCACGCGGAAAGCGTCGGATTTCCAACGGCCCATTAGTCGTATTTGGGCATCGGAAAAACCGCA
>CACRXK020004867.1:0-30077 GCA_902702795.2 Paramuricea clavata | reverse complement strand
CTAACCGGGAATTGAAGTATTTAATATATATCTATCTTTTCAACTGAAAAACTGAAACTAATGACTGAAGACATTATGTGGTTATAATATACGGTAATTATGTCATTAATCTGTTTCATTAAATAAACATGTCCCATTCATATACACTAACCCTACCTTCATATTTTTCTTCCAAAAACTAGTTACGAGTGTTTGTATTTTCTCTGTATACTACTTCGATTCCCGGTCTGACGAATACTATGCATTAAAACATGTTTTGCTATTACTGCACGATATTACATTAAGATTAATCTATTTATTGTCAAACATATAACGATTATGTATTTATGAGGAGTGTTGTGTTTGAAATTTCAGTTCAACTGTAAGTTTATGATAAAAACAAGTTATTGCTGGAAGGTTTTAATCACGATAATCAGTATTTTTACGCAAAGTAATCAGCAAGTATCGCTCGAATGTCCAGTCCATCCGTTTCTTCACTTTCTTGTATATCTTCCACGTCGTCGTCAGCTGGAACTGCCAATGTTGTGCAAGATGCATGACGCCAACACAACGGTAACTACGTTTTGTACCTCCAAGTTCGCAAATGTTGTGCAAGATGCATGACGCCAACACAACGGTAACTACGTTTTGTACCTCCATGTCAACGCGTTTTCCAAATCTAATGAATCGCCCTTTCCATCTGCCAAACGTGTTCTCCACCGTCATTCTGGCGCGACTTAAGCGATAATTAAACAACCGCTCTTTTCGGGATAAATCACCCTTCGCATAAAAACCTTTCATAAGCCACGATAAAAGTGGATATGCGGGATCGGTCAAAATAACAGGTGATATATCTTCTCCATTAATTTCTCTGGAGAAATTTGAAGGGAAAAGTTTTCCTTCGTTCCCTTTCCTAAATATTGCGGAATTAGAAAAAACGCGAACGTCATGTACACTTCCTGGCCATCCGACCACAACATCACGAAACAAATAGTTGCTATCAACAACAGCTTGCATTATTATGCTGTGGAAACCTTTCCGATTCACGTATTCTGTACGACTCTCGGTTGGTGCAATTATGGGAATATGGGTGCCGTCAATTGCCCCCGCGCACATAGGAAAGCCCCATCTACTTTCGTAATCATCAATGACCTGCCATAATTGTTGCCCGCGCGGGAATTTGATGAATTTGGACAATCCTTTCGTGATAACGCTACAAACTTCTCTGATACACATAAACACAAAAGATCGCGAAACTCCAAAGAGGTTACCAATGGTTTTATACTCGGCCGTAGATGAAACAAAATACAACGTAATTGCAAGTCGTCGCTTTGCCGAAATTGCTTCTCGCATGACAGTGTTCTCATGAATTAAATCGTCTTTTACTGTATTTAAAACGAAGTCGAATGTTTGTCTTGTTACTCTAAAATTAACGTACCATAGTTCATCATCGTATTCGTTGTCTACCATATCGAACCAAACATTAGATCTTGGATGCATCCATTCACTTCTTATACGTGGAGTGTTAATGGCCATTATAACTGCATTTATAAATGCTACATGATATTTTTTTGTCGAATAGCTAGATGACTTAGCTGAAAATTTAATGATTTTCTTCTTTATAGCCCTTCGATCCCTGCGGCGCTTAAACCAAGCCAAAAGAACTCGAATTTTGCTTTCCCTGTTTAAAGCCGCCATAAAAAAAAATCGCGAACAAATAGCGCATGTTTTAATGGCATTTACCGCTGGAAAACGATATTGCCGACACGACATTTGAAGTGCCGTGCCAATGAATTTGGGGTACTCTTGTAAAATGTTATGGCCCGCTAACTAGTCAAAAAACTGTCGTGTAAACGCAGATACCGTGCCTAAAAAAACAGGTCCGGGTACCTAAATTTTGGAGTGCCGTGCCAAAAATTAGTGTCGTGTAAACGGGCCTTTAGACTCTTAGTTAAATATTTCCGTGTAATTTAAATTAAAACTTAATGGAGATAAAGCTAAGGAAATACGAAAAATACAATGGACTTACCGTTATGCTTCAAGAACTGTAGCAAACCAATGTAACATAATCAGACAGTTTCAGTTGCAATATTAAACTACAGTGGACAATTAGTCTCGCTGCGTGCGTTTATTTACAACTGTGTTGAGAAAGTTACTTCCAGGTTTATAACAGCGTAGGTTACAAATCAAATAATATTTGATTAATAATAATATTATTTTATCTTGTAAACAATCTTGGAACTGTTTTTTTCTTTACGTGTTAGACCACGACATAATTCGTCGCAGGCACTCTAGAAACGATCACGCTTACCATCCTGCATTCTAACCTTTTTCAGCTGATTTTCCATTCAACGACAACGTTTTTATTTATATTTGTATAGTATTTGCATATCTGCATGATTGCGTTTTTCATAGTGTAAATTTGAGTAAATTTAAAAACGCATGACCGATATTAAAGAGTGAAGCGTGTGTTCTCAGTGACGACTACAGTAAACACAGAATCGTTTTGGAAAAAAATTAAGAAATAATATTCACAGTGTCACGCTTCAGTTAATACGAACCACTCAATGGGCAATTCCAGCTATAGAGTATAGATCATATAGACTAAATTTTGATCTAGGCAAGAAGAACAAAATCCATCTAGAAAGAACATGGTAAAATTGCAAAGTTTGGCCGCGAAATGTTGCAAAATGAGGAAAATAATAGCAATACGAAATTTGCAAATTTTGTATACCACATTTGGGCCGAAAGTTGTGCAATTGACCACTTGCGCAATATGCTAAATTTTGATCTCAACAAAAATTTCATCACAGCTTGAAAGAGCATCACAAAATTAGTAATATTCCAATTTCGTTGCGAAATGTTGTAAAATGCGGAAAATATAGCCTTGCGAACTTTGCAATTTTCAGTCATTTTAGATTACAAACGGGAAATTGACAGCCCCAAACCCTTCGAGGCTGTCAATTTCCCGTTTGTAATCTAAAATGACTGAAAATTCGGCAAACTTCGCAAGGCTATATTTTCCGCATTTTACAACATTTCGCAACGAAACTTTGGAATATCACTAATTTTGTGATGCTCTTTCAAGCTGCGATGAAATTTTTGTCTAAACTTGCTTAGATCAAAATTTAGTCTGTCACGCACATGGTCTATTGCGGACAAATTAATACAAAATTTGCAGATTTCGCAGGGCTATATTTTCCTCATTTTCCAACATTTTGCAACCAAACTTTGTAATTATACTAATTTTATCATGCTCTTTCTAGCTGTGCTGATGGATTTTGTTTTTCTTGCCCAAAATCAAAATTTAGTCTATAGCTGGAATTGCCCATTACGCTAATATTGTACATGTTTAAGATCAAATTTCGCCAAGACACAAAAGAATCCCAAACATCTGAAATCGTCGTCGAATGACTAAATCCTATCCCTAACAAATTATGCGTATGTACATTTATAAAGAAAGTAGGACCATATTTAAATAGGCGATTCACAAGACGTACTTTGGCTAGTTTGGAAAACCCGGAAATTTTAACCATCTTTGATCTAAAATAACCAAGTCAATAAGTTTCGATTTATGGAGAAAAGATATCACGAGAAAGTTCCATATATTCTAAAGACATACATTGTAACAGCAGAGCAAAAACTTATAATGCGCGCTCAGCACAGCACATGATGTTGACTGCTTTATATAGCGTAATTTCTTTGACATTTCGCGTCATTTTTGGTTCGATTTTTGAAGTGCTCTAACTTTCCTTCATTTTTTGTTTGATGGCTGAATCTTCAGTAAATGTGTGGGATTGGATAGGTCCACAATATATATTAAAACGAGGGAAATTGAAGAACTTTCAGTTTTTCATATCTGCCACACATTCTGTGATTCTTACAGGCAAGCTCTCTTAAAGCATATACTTTTGTCTTGACGACTACCAAAAATTAAGAAAATCGAACAATGGGAATTCTAGATATTTCATTTTAAACATTGGAAACATATTTAGACTTAGTCAACACGTCCCTGGGAGTCGACTAACTTCAAACATCAAAATAACATTGAAAACAACGCTTACCTCAAAGATTTTTGCAGATATCACCAGATCTTTAGCAATAGTACTACTACACGTGAAATTTTAAATAAATTTTTTAAAATTAATATTTTTTCTCGGTTTATTTTCCGTCGAATGCAAAATTTTGTGTCCAATTTCTGCAGATAACAAGATGGAAAATACAGCGATCTCATTGGTCGAGAGATCACGTAACAACTTGATAATAGCTTGTCCAACCTCCTCTGGTGTTCAATGATATACTCTCATCTGATCATTCATAACTTACATTTAATTATTATTTAAACAATATCACTAGAATTCAAAAAGAGTTTTCCATGCAAATACAAAATTAATTACATGCGGATAATCCCTTATTGTTTTCCCTTGATAGCATTTGGTCCTAAAACCCTAATCCTGATCTTTAATTTGTCTACACTTGAAACGACTAACTGGAATTAGGGAATTAGACCTTGACCACTCTATCAAGATGGGATAAACTTCTGAGCATGCATCAATCATTTTTCTGCAAGAATCTGACATCAAGCATTCAGCTGGCTTTATTCAGGCAATGTAGTTATTTTGTTCACATAATTATGTTATCCTGCATAAGCAAGTTTCCTAGTAATGCTGGGTGGAATTCCTGTTCCGCTAGCCAATTGCAAAATCTTATAATCAGGCTATTAACCCCCAAGGGCGGAACAACTTAAGATGAGTCATATTAACACTCAGCTCAGTAGGCAAGCGTTCCTGAGTGTAATTGGGTTTATATGCTTGCAAATGCTAGGTAATACAAAGCAAGGTATCGGTAAAGTAGGCCAGCTTGGTTTGGCCGCGCAAATTCTACAAATCGGTGGGGGTGGGCGAACTGGGACCGCCTTTTTGGTTCTCCGTAATCGCCTTTGATATATCAAGTGAACGTATACTTATGGTATATGTACAGTATGTGCGCCGCTGGCTTGGTTCCAATATAGATCCAAGATTGGGAAGGAATAAAATGCAAAATTGGGAAAGAATAAGAAGCAGCAACTTGCATTAACTGTAGCCTCACTTGATGCTACATATCAATTACATATATAATCATATATACTTGATATTTAAGAAATAGAAAAATTTTTCCGTGTTTCTATGTATAGAGTTATAGAAACACGTGTGAAAGTTTAGGAGAAACGAGAAATTGCGTGGGAACACGAGTAGGAAGTGCGAGTGTCTCAACGCAATTTTGAGCTTGTTTCCACCAAATTACACGAGAAACCATCCTATTACGTATTAATAATATACAGAATAATGTTCGAGACAATTGTAGTTTTAAACTTAGGTTTATAGCGAACCGTCTATTGACAAAGTTTTCCTGCTTTGTTATATCACATTTACACAACGCTAACGGCTTGAAAATTTCACTCAACTATAGTCGTGTTTACACTATGGTGTTTTGTATCTTCATCTGTATATTTTCTTCTAGTGTTAATTAAAAGAATAATCACTTAGGTATACTAGAACCGAATCATTCAGGCACTTAATTAAAAACTAAAATGTATTTATGCATACTTCTATATTTAGTAGCTATACGAAAGTAGCATGCTGGTTCTCAATATAACTTGATTTTATAACAAACGTACTTGCAGAGAGGTGAGTCCGGGATTGGACGCACCGAGGGTGGCTGGAAGTTTCCCGAACTTACCGAGCGAAGCGAGGTGAGTTCGGGAAACTTCCAGCCACCCGAGGTGTAACCTGAAGTTCAGGCCCTATCACAGAATAGGGCCTGACACAAAACCTATCTAAAGTGTAGGATTCCCGTCCACCTGGTGGACGGGAAATCTGATTGGTTGATCAGCATTATGAAGGATTTTGATTGGTTGCAAGTTCACATAAACAACAGTTTTAAAAATAGCTCGGTCAAGGCGAGAATTAATATGAAGGTCAAACGCACGTAACAAATTCCATTATCGATTTCTTCGAATTTCTTTTCTTTTATGCTCTATGGCAGAAAATAAATCAAACAAACAGCATTTTGAAAGGGCTTCATCCAAATCTTTGACGAATTTGGACACACACGACGCTGAAAGAACAGCCAAACTAGTCATGTATTCGAAAGCTTGTTGTTGACAGCCAAGATGTTCTGCCAACTTGCTTCGCCGGCAAAAGTCTTATTTTTAAGATCAGGTCCTACCGGCGTAATTGTTGTCTGAGCTACATCGCCTTCTTCGTGGTATGATTGAGAATTTAATTGTTGCTGTTATAGAGTATATCCGCGTCCAGCAAGTTGAGACCTTGAGAAAGCTTGGCAGTCAAGCCGTGCACAGAACTGACTAATTAAATCTTTGTTTGCTGTTCGCCTGTTCGGTTAAATAGAGAAACAGACTCTTAATTATATAAAAGTACCTTGAATTTTTAAGTTTAATTAAAAAGCAAAATGCTCTGCGGACATGTTCATGAGAATATAAATTTTTTGTGTAACGAAATCTACAACACTTGTCAATCATATTGCATGTGTGTCTAAAAATAACATGTGGGCGTCCCACGGTCTAGACAGGTTTTGTGTCAGGCCCTATTTCAAATTAGGGCCTGAACTTCAGGTTACCCGAGGTGCGTCCAATCCCGGACTCACCGAACCTGCAAGTACGTTTGGTTTTTATCCCATACACCGAGCCATACACACATTTGTAGCTCTTCGCGATATATTCGTCGATGTTTTGTGAACATTTTCCCGGCCAAAAAAATCACTGGGCAAAAAAATACTTCTTTATCTACGTCTACATTACCTTTACTACATTTTTTCTTTGTTTTTTTTTCAGTCTCAGCATGTTAGTCACCGAAAAAGGTTCTTTAAAGTTTAGGTTTATCGGCTAAATCTTGTCCGCCATATTTGTATTGTTATTGTTATTGCAACGTAAGCAGTTTAGCGGGTGAGTTCGGGCGAAAAGCAGGTGAGCTCGACGACAAGCTCACCTGCTCTAAACCAATCAGAAAGCCGCTTTTAACACAGGTATGGGATAAATTGTCAAACTTAATTGTCAGTATTGTGCGGCGGTTTGTATGTAAGGCATTTTGGGCAATTGATGAACGCATGCATTGTCTAAGCAGCGAGAGAGTCTCAAATCTCAATATCAAATTTATGCCAATCCACCCAACGCGGATTTCGCTGATGGCATTATTAGGCCGCGGGTGCTGGGACGCCTTTTTGTATCTGCGCGTAGCGCTAGATACTATGCTATCGAGTTGTGGGTGTGTGTGTGCGTTAAACACTCAGGTCGACTAATTAGGGCTGTACGCCTGCGAACAGGCCGTAAAACAAAGATGGCGGCTTTCTACAGAGTGACGAGTATTTTATATTTTGCTCTGGCTATGCATATAAGT
Source organism: Paramuricea clavata (assembly GCA_902702795.2). Taxonomy (NCBI): domain Eukaryota; kingdom Metazoa; phylum Cnidaria; class Anthozoa; order Malacalcyonacea; family Plexauridae; genus Paramuricea; species Paramuricea clavata. Next base: position 22,704 of record CACRXK020004867.1, on the reverse strand, counting down.
CAAAATTCTCCGATAAAAACTTTTTGTTATATCGTAGAAGATGCCCAAAGTAACATCGTAAAGCTTTTAGGTGAGTAACCGTGCATGCTTTTTTTAATAATATCGATTGTCTATTCATAATATATACTGACCACTGACAGCACATTTTATATATAGTCACAGAATTCAGAATTATTATGTTACGTTAAAATTTTGTTATATGGTGTATTAGTCACAGGGAATCTTAGGATTATAGGATTGCTTCATAAGCTGAGTTACAGTTAATAAAATTTCTTTACAGGTTGTATGTATTTTTTTCATTTAGCACATTTGTGAATGTGGTAACAGTATTTACCTCGGCAATTTTGTACGTATACCCATTTCATACATAACTCTTATTCAGCTTTTATTATAAACAGTTTTTATTATAAACAGGTGATTGCAGTAGAGAAGAGACCGCAATCTGAACATTCTTTTTCGTATCATCAAATATAAACAAAGTGACTATACAGCCGGCAGCCGGGTATTTAGTAAACTGACGGCTATATACTGAATATAGTTAAATATAAAAACTTTTGTTTGCGCTAGCCTTTACCAAGCTTGCCGTTAGCGTATACGGTACTTAGCTTTTTACTCTTTGTCACTATATAGCCAGCAGTCTACTAAATAGCCGGCTTCCGGCTATACAGTCACTTCGAACTATGTTTACTAATAATTGTGAATGAAATTTTTTTCATAGCAAACCATGGAATTCCTTTGCGCAGATACATGTACGCCAAGCGTACCTATTTTTCTGCTCCCACTTAAAATATTGCTTTCATTGTGATGTGTTTTTTTACTATTTTTGGTAAGGAATAATTGCGGTGTTTATGGACTTTATCTTAATGAAGTTGAGAAAGTAAATGTGTTTCCAGTAGTGTCTTGCCCAGACATTAGGGAGCATGTTATAATATCAAATTCATGTCAATCCGCACCATCCACGAATTACTTGACAGTCGGTATTTAGGCGTGGTTGCCACGACACATTCACTGAAGTGGAATTTACAATACAATATAATAATAATTTTATTTGATTTACTACAAAAATTACAAATACCAAAAAATTATACATATACAAAATTAACAAAAATAATTGTGGTGATGAAACCCAAATAGAAACCAACAGATATTCGAATACAAAAGAAATGAGCGAAATTACTAAATATTGAAACAATATGTAACGAGAAAAAAGAACTGATCTTTACTTAGATTGAAAACTAAAAATAGATAATGAATTACGTATATCGGGATTCAACGTATTGAAAAATTTTGGTCCTTGATAATTAACAGAAAATAGGCAAGTGTTCTGGATTTACGGGTATTATAATAACGGCCGTAGCTAGAACGATAATTGGGGCGGGGTGTATATTCATATATTCGTGTTCTGTCCGACGGATTTCTTTTGAAATCGATTGTTTTTACGGTATGTAAACATGAATATATGAATATAACCCCCAATTATCATTTCTAGCTACGGCCCTGATTATAATTGAGAATTTGATTTACAGTTAAAAGTGGACATTCAAAACAATCAGGGGCCGGTTGTATAACATTCTTAATCACATTTTTAATCACTATTTTGTAGTTAAATAATGATTAACTCTTAAATACGCGTTTCTGATTGGATGACGTTTCCACCAACTATAGTTAACTTTAATCACTTTTTTATACAACCGGTCCCAGGAAGCAATTTATGTTTGTATTGATAAAAAACTTTCCGAGGTTAAATAAATAGATATCTCTGTTCAAATTTCAATATTTTAAGTTCATCAAGAATAGCTAGGACTGGTATGCACACCGAAGTCCTGTTTATCAATGGTTCGTAACACACGTTTTTGTAGAACAACAATAGCTAGTGCGATTAAGATTAGTTGAATACGTTGATCTCCATACCGTAATACAATATTGATGTCTCAAGGTATGGATATACCTGAGCAAAGTAGAGTATTCGCAAAGCTGATATACACTGACGCAATGACCCGTGCTGATTCGCCTTAGCGGGCCGACTGTTATTGACCTGTTCACTGGATTATATTGTTGTAAATAACATTTTCTCGACCGATTTCGATCTCAAAGGCTTCTGTTAACGATTCTGCGTGTTATAGCCACGAGAGTTGCTCACGAAAGTGCGAATTTCAGGTTCGTGAGAAAATATATTTATATTATACCATATTTTACGCTGAGACCAGTGGTATGTTTTAGCGGGCCAGCCCGTCTCATGTAAAAACAAGTTGAAATCAGCTTGGCAACACGATCTAGCTCGGGTACCCAGGGCGGCCGGCCTCCATACAAGCACCATCCCGCCCACACATCCTCCCCCCTTAATGTGCTTTCTTTTTCAAATGCATTCCATATATGGTCATTGCGTGACATGAACAAAATAAATAACGTTTTGAAAAATAAGAAGTGAAGTAAACAAATACGGCGGAGTTAGACGGCAAACCTTTCATGCGCTGAATTTTAACAAATTGAATACGGCACAAGATTGGCAACTGGTTATCCGTCCGACTTAGTTGTAGCGCGAAAATCCAAAAACACTGTAACAGAAATTTCTGAACGAAATTGCTAATATATCATAATCGTATGATAATGTGCGTTACTTACGTTAAAAAATTTGCATATTAGGCTAACAAAGTGTATTTTTAGTATATAATGTGCTAGAGGTTCAATAGCCTCAGACAACGTTTTGATGTATGAATAGTATTGTTGCTGGAAAACCACTGTCTATCAATAAGTACTGATTTGTTGGTTAGAACTACTCTGTATACAAAAACGACTATCAAGGTTGATCGCAGGCCAAAGAACTCATTAGCTAAAACGAAATGACTCCTGTTCAACACAACACAGTAAAAGAGGTTTTCCGAGAGTCTTGTAAACACTAGATTCTACGTTTTGGCCTTATCGTTCTGAGTTTTTGGTTCATGATATTCTTGAATTTGCAATCATTTGGAGAAGGGCTTGACTTTTGCTTCGACGCATCTAAGGAAGGTGGGTCCTGATAAACTGAAAATGTTTATTAAAAACTTATAATTGAATGTCCTATAATTAACATAAGTCTAACTATGAAATTTATATAAACGTCAGGAAGTTCAAATTCTATTACACTAGGCCTACAATAAAGAATTACGAAAAAATCAGCAGTGGCTAAAAGATTTAACTCGCTGAAAATTGCAATAGGATGATAAATTTCGCCTGAGCAGGTGGCTACCAAGTGGCGCAAAACATTTCTCCTGTTTCGTTTAGTATAACTCAAAAACTAAAAGGACCATTGCATGCACCAATTTAGCAAGGTCCATTGCATTCTGTGCAATGTCTAACTTAAATTTCGAATTCGATATACGCCATGTGTGTGTTCATTCAATATTGATCGAGATAGCTGCTCTAAATATCAGTAAACATAATTATCTGAAAGAGCCGAGAAGTAGACAAAAACGGCCTATTAAATATTAATGCATTGAACTGTTTTTAGGCTCACTATACAGACAGAAAGTACACCTTCGTCAGTTTTCAGAAACCACTAGGCCTATTAGTAGCTATATTCATCAGGACATGCAGTCTTTGGGTCTTTTCCCGCCTTTCTTGCCGTTCACGGTCGACCATTTTGTCGTTTGTTGAGATTGTCGCATCTCCCATCTCACATAAACGTTCGAATCGTTTTCATAACTATATTTGTTCACTTGGGGCAGGACGATTACCACATGCAGCGATCTGCCCATGCAACGCCGTATAACCTATAGTTATTTACACTTGCATGTTCTCAAATTATCCGAATTCTTTGATCTTTCGTTAATTAATTTAAATGAGGCGGAGTTATAAAGAAACAAGCGACGTTTCTCTCTGCGAACATTCAAATATGATTTCCCAGCGACATTGATTATTTACATGAATAAAACTTTTAATGAAAACCAACTTACAAGTTTATTTTCATGCATTCCCATGCAAAGATCCCAAAACAAAAATTATCTCCAATAAAATATTAACTTCAACTTCACTTCGTTGAAACGAACAATAAAATGGTAACAAAAATTGCGGTTGCCATAGAGTATTTTAAGAAAACACAAAACAATATATATAAACACTCCGAAAATTGTAAATATTTTTATTCTTTACGTTTCGACTATAATTTATGTGACGTTGTCAAACTTTGAACGCGCAAGCATCTAGCTTATAAATAGTTGGCTTTTCAAAATACGTGACATTCTTTTGAAGATTACTAAATTATTGTCGAAACGTAAAGAATAAAAATATTTACAATTTTAGGAGTGTCTATATATTGTTTTGTATTTTATTAAAATTAACGGCAACGGTTATTAAATTAGTTTAATAGGTCGTTCCTAGTTAATATTCTCGACACTTCTTTAAATTTTGGTTTTCTTGCACATTTGGCTGCAATTTAAACGTTACAAGCACAAAAACAGCCTTACAAGTCAGATCGGAGAATATACAACTGTTAATTCGCGGCAAGCTTATTTTAAATGCATCTACATAGGTTATAGCGAATGAATGAACGTCGACTGTGACACTACAACAGCGAGAATTTACCATGAAATATCCCTGAGACTACGTTTACACTAAGGCAGAACCATGCAGATTGATTAAAAATGCTACTTTTACCGTAACAATGTCAGTAAGGTTTCTGAACGGGGCGAGATAAAAACGGAGCGCATGACGGCGTCGAGCGAACCGCGCTATCGTATCCATTTTGCTTCATTTTAGCTATAGTTGTTCATTTTATTCAGTTTATTTTTAAGTACTAGTTGAAACAAGAGCAGCTGATCTTTATCTGATATACAAACTCGAGCCGAAGGCGAGAGTTTGTATATCAGATAAAGATCGGATGCGAATGTTTTAACGTGCTTAAAAAACGACCCATCCCATCAGTTCATTGGCGAAGTAATTTTTAAAATAAACATTGTCTAAGCCGAGAAAATCAAAGATGAATTTTATGTAAATCGAAATGCATTACATATACAACCGCGGCTCAATACTGACAATGAAGTTTGAAAAATAAATCAAGTTATATTGAGAACCAACATGCTGCCCTCGTAGCTACACTCGTATATATAGAACTAGAAGTTTTCATCAATACATTTTCGTTTTTAGTTAATTAAGTGCCTAAATGGTTTGGATTCAGTATACCTAAGTGATTATTCTTTTAACACTACTAGTAAATATAGAGATAAAGACATAAAGAGGCCATCGTTTATCATGTTACTAACTATTTTCAGTTATAAACCTTTGCAAAAAACCTTTCCATTCTCATACCCTTGTTTCGAATCCGTTTTTCAGTCTATTTTGAGAACGTGTTTTCGGAAGTCAAGTCCGGGTTTTCTCGAAGACCATTCCGGATTTTTTTCGAGTCCTGGTTCGGGTTTTTCTCGAGTGTGGGCATAGACGGTGAACTTTTTATTCGCCGAACCTAATACAACGATTTAGTTACAACAGAGGAGAGGTGGGTAAATCAGTAGGTAAATATAACGGCTTAATACGTCAGATTTGACCAATTTTCAAAATGGCGGCTAGCTGTTTTGTGAAAATTACTGATAAAGAAATAAGCGAAATTAAAATACATATTCAGTCCCAAAAACACAGAAGGTCACAGAAGACTTGTGTAAAAATACTAAAACAATTATTCGCCTCAGGCTCGGTGATTATCGGGGAAATTATTCACCTGATTAAATATTCATCGAGACGAAGTCGAGGTGTATATTCGCCGTAATCACTGAGCCTGAGAGCGAATAATGGTTTTAGTATAAATTTTTAATGAATAAAACATAATATCCAAATATCAGTTCAATTAAAATTCAGAAATAAAACTGTTTTCGGCATACTGTTCACGGTTACTGTCACTATTAATAGTGTTGCAGTGTTTCTTGTACGCACACGCTTTCAAAATGGCTTCTTTGGGTGACTTTATTGCTTTGTTACAAAGTCTTTTTTCCAATTTCTTCTTAGAATATAAACACAATAACGGAATGACTTTTTCACCAGACTTAGAATTAAAAAATAGTTTGTTTTTAGCATTAATTTGTTCAGGAAATGGCTGAGGAAATTGGTAAAATGGAATGTAAAACTATTCATGCTCGAGTGCCTCGAAGTTTAAATAAGTTTAAAATCGTCTGTGAATGTGTTTGACACAGTAAAACAAAAAGGAATTCTACCTTTCAAGTTAAATACAACATTTTGTGCTTCTTTCGTTTTCTTGGGACGATATTTTCAATATTTTGTCGATACAGTGAAACCAAATTTGCCGAATCATTCTTTTTGAAAAGCATTATTTCTAGCCTGCCATTAAATAATGCGTCAGATTTACCAGTCAACTAGCCAATCTGAACGCGCGGAAGCTCATTTGATATGCAAAATTTATACTAATCCCCGAAAATCAACTCGCCTTCGGCGAATAATTGTTAAAATTTTCCGATGAGACCAGTACGTGGTATGTTATGGCGGGCCAACCTGTCTCAACATCTCATGCAAAAACAAGTTGAAATCAACTTTGACAAAAACCTTGAGACCATTCCAGCCAATATATTACAAAGTTATTGAACATTGACAAAACAAACTTTGTCTCCCCCTCCCCCACCCCCAGTTCAATGTTGTGAACAACACCGAAACAACTTTTGGTTATATACCATGACACAAGCTCAACATTGAGCTGGGGTAGCGGGGGCTAAAAAAGGACAACATGATTCAACATGGAGTTTATCATAAAAATATGTGAATTTTCTATAGGGGGAAAATAGTCTCAACCAGTTATGTCCAAGATTGTAGATCGGGTACCCATGGCGGCTATAGCCTCCATACATGCACTACCCCCCCTCCCCCACTTCCTACCCCCTTAATGTGCTTTCTTTTTCAGCTGCATGCCATATGTGGCCATTGCGTGACATGAACAAAATAAACAAGGTTTTGAAAAATGAGAAGTGAAGTAAACAAAATACGGCGAAGTAAGACGGCAAACTTTTCATGCGCCGAATTTAATCAAATTGAATACGGCACAAGATCGGCAACAGATTTATCCGTCGGACTTAGTTGTAGCGCCACGAAATCCAAATCACACTATAACAGAAATATCTGAACTAAATTGCTAATATATCATAATCATATGATAATGTGCGTTACTTAGCCTACGTTAAAAAATTTGCATATTAGACAAACAAAGTGTATTTTTAGTATATAATGTGCTAGAGGTTCAATAGCATCAGACAATGTTTTGATGTATGAATAGTATTGTTGCTGGAAAACCACTGTCTATCAATAAGTACTGATTTGTTGGTATTAGAACTACTCTGTATACAAAAACGACTATAAAGGTTGATCGCAGGCCAAGGAACGCATTAGCTAAACCGAAATGACTCCTGTTCAACACAACACAGTAAAAGAGGTTTTCCGGGAGTCTTGTAAACACTGGATTCTACGTTTTGGCCTTATCGTTCTGAGTTTTTGGTTCATGATATTCTTGAATTTTCAATCATTGGGAGAAGTGCTTGACTTTTGCTTCGACACATCCAAGGAAGGTGGGTTCTGATAAACTGAAAATGTTTATTAATTAAAAACTTATAATTGAATGTTCTATAATTAACATAAGTCTAACTATGAAATTTATATAAACGTCAGGAAGTTCAAATTCTATTGCACTAGGCCTACAATAAAGAATTACGAAAAAGTCAGCAGTGGCTAAAAGAGTTAACTCGCTGAAAAATTGCAATAGGATGCTAAATTTCGCCTGAGCAGGTGGCTACCAGGTGGCGCAAAACATTTCTTCTGTTTCATTTCGTATATAACTCAAAAACTAAAAGGACCATTGCATGCACTAATTTAGCAAGGTCCATTGCATTCTGTGCAATGTCTATAACTTCAATTTCGAATTCGATATACGCCATGTGTGTGTTCTATCAATATTGACCGAGATAGCTGCTCTAAATATCAGTAAAGTAAACATAATTATCTGAAAGTGCCGAGAAGTAGCCAAAAACTTGTTCACTTGGGGCAGGACGATTACCACATGCAGCGATCGATCTGCCCATGCGACGCCATATAACCTAGTTATTTACACTTGCATATTCTCAAATTAGGCTATCCGAATTCTTTGATCTTTCGTTAATTTAATTAATTTAAATGAGGCGCAGTTATAAAGAAACAAGCGACGTTTCTATCTGCGAACATTCAAATATGATTTCCCAGCGACATTGATTATTTACAATAAAACTTTTAATGAAAACCAACTTACAAGTTTATTTTCATGCATTCAAGAAAAAAAACAAGTCCGGGATTGGACGCACCTCGGGTGCCTGGAAGTTTCCCGAACTCACCTCACTTCGCTCGGTAAGTTCGGGAAACTTCCAGCCACCCTCGGTGCGTCCAATCCCGGACTCACCTCCCTGCAAGTACGTTTGTTATATTATCTCATACCTAGCGTATTAGCGGCTTTCCTATTGGCTACGAGGAGGTGCGTTCAATCTCGAACCCACCTGCTGACGTATGTTTAGGAGGTGGGTTCGAGATCGATGTTTCGGCGACGGCTATTATGAAGCGATTTGAACAAATTTCAGACGAAGATTTAAATTTAGACAAATATGATAGCGATAACAAATTTATTAAATTTTTTCTGTGCTGGTGTTGTGTACTCAGGTGAATAATATGTTTGTGATGTTACTCTGAATGCATATCCACACCGGGCGAGCTTGAAAAATATGCCCGGCCACGGTGGGATTCGAACCTACGACCTTTGGAATACTAGCCCAATGCTCTTCCAACTGAGCTACGCGGTCAGGACGGTTCGAGTATGTGATATTTCGGAACAGTATCTAGTTCCTTCAATACCAATGTGTTCTTGTAATATGAATTTTTTCTGTGCTGGTGTTGTGTACTCAGGTGAATAATATGTTTGTGATGGGCTAGTATTCCAAAGGTCGTAGGTTCGAATCCCACCGTGGCCGGGCATATTTTTCAAGCTCGCCCGGTGTGGATATGCATTCAGAGTAACATCAACAAATTTATTAAAGAACGACGTTTCGAAGTCATCTTGACCTCATTTTCAAGTTCAAATTATAACAGAAAACGATTAAATTAATATAGATAGCGTTTACATAATTGCGCAAGCAAACTAATTCGTCATACATGACAGTTGCAATTTTAAACTTAATTAACATAATTAGAATAATTAAACATACAAATTGATAACAAACAATTAAACAAACAATAAAACAACACTAGACGAACAATTATGCTAATATAGAATGTTAAGTAAATAGTTTTGAGCGTATCGAGTCCGATTGTTTGTTTAAACTAGGTTTAAGATCTTTAATATATAACATTTCATAGAGTAAACACTCGAACTTTCCCCGACATTTTCTCAGAACCTTAAAGTTTTTCCCGATGTTCTTTGCGTCCTCGCCATGCTGTTGAACCATATGTTCTCCGACAACCGATGACTTGTGTTCATCAATGCGTTGATGTAAGTGTCGGCAAGTGTAACCGACATAATCTGCGTCGCAGAGATCACATTTGAATAAATAAACAACACATTGCTGATTAACAAGGGGTGGTTTCGTTTCTGCTGCTGGGAAGTCTGCGGCAATCGATCTTTCTGCTTGTGTAGACCGGTTGTATTTGTCTACCGATAGTCTTGCTGAGGTTACGCAGCTGTCGCCTCACCGAGTCTGCTGATTTCTGGTCTGTAAATGGTAGCATTACACGTACCACGTTTTCTTTGATGTTTCTTTCCTCGGCTGGATGATCGTCGCTTTCGCGTTTCTGTTCAATGTACTTCGTTATGATGTTGTCAAGCAGGGATATAGGATATCTGAGACGAACGAAGGTTTTCTTCAGGCGTTCACATTCCTCGGTGAAGAGCTTCCACGATGATGATAGGCGGAATGCACGATTGAGCATGGTCAGGACGAGCGATTTCTTATACTTCATGTCTACATGACTATCATAATGTAACATAAGGCCAGTTTTTGTTGGCTTGATGTAGACTTTCGTTTCTACTCGACCGTTCTTATTAATTAGGGTTGTGCCCAAGAAAGGTAATACACCATCGGTCTCTAATTCCATAGTGAACTGAAGGGATGGATGCAGACTGTTGAGGATGGAAAGGAATGCTTCTGCGGAAGCAATGTTGCTTTGCGATGTGATGGAATCATCGACAAACCGGTGGTATAAGGAAGGCATCAGGTTTCGTTCTACCAGCTTTTCCTCAATTGAACACATGAACGCGTTCGCCATGAGTGGACCAAGTGGGGAGCCCATTGCAACTCCGTCGACTCGCTCGTACAACTTATCATCGATTTGGAATAGCTGATGTTCGACTGCTAACTTCAAGAGTTCGACAAGTTCAAATTTCTCAAGCTTTAGGTTGTATTTCCAATTGAACCATTCTTTCTCAAACGCCTTGTCGGCAAGAATTTGGATCGTTTCATCAACTGGTACATTGGTGAAACGCGATGCAACGTCATACGATACTAGAATGTCGGTCTAGCTCAGCCATTTGTTTCTCGCGTATCTCCTCGGCAAACTTTAGTGGGTCGGAAACGGTGTACTTGTTAATCGAAAGGAATTTCAATTTCTCATCCAACCACTTGGCTAGCAACATTGCTTCCGCACAAGTATTCCTTTCCACCCTCAACAGTCTGCATCCATCCTTTCAGTTCACTATGGAATTAGAGACCGATAGTGTATTACCTTTCTTGGGCACAACCCGAATTAATAAGAACGGTCGAGTAGAAACGAAAGTCTACATCAAGCCAACAAACACTGGCCTTATGTTACATTATGATAGTCATGTAGACGTGAAGTATAAGAAATCGCTCGTCCTGACCATGCTCAATCGTGCATTCCGCCTATCATCATCGTGGAAGCTCTTCACCGAGGAATGTGAACGCCTGAAGAAAACCTTCGTTCGTCTCAGATATCCTACATCCCTGCTTGACAACATCATCCGAAAGCGACGATCATCCAGCCGAGGAAAGAAACATCAAAGAAAACGTGGTACGTGTAATGCTACCATTTACAGACCAGAAATCAGCAGACTCGGTGAGGCGACAGCTGCGTAACCTCAGCAAGACTATCGGTAGACAAATACAACCGGTCTACACAAGCAGAAAGATCGATTGCCGCAGACTTCCCAGCAGCAGAAACGAAACCACCCCTTGTTAATCAGCAATGTGTTGTTTATTTATTCAAATGTGATCTCTGCGACGCAGATTATGTCGGTTACACTGGCCGACACTTACATCAACGCATTGATGAACACAAGTCATCGGTTGTCGGAGAACATATGGTTCAACAGCATGGCGAGGACGCAAAGAACATCGGGAAAAACTTTAAGTTTCTGAGAAAATGTCGGGGAAAGTTTGAGTGTTCACTCTATGAAATGTTATATATTAAAGATCTTAAACCTAGTTTAAACAAACAATCGGACTCGATACGCTCAAAACTTTTTACTTAACATTCTATATTAGCATAATTGTTCGTCTACTGTTGTTTTATTGTTTGTTTAATTGTTTGTTATCAATTTGTATGTTTAATTATTCTAATTATGTTAATTAAGTTTAAAATTGCAACTGTCATGTATGACGAATTAGTTTGCTTGCTAGATTTGACGCACCGAGGGTGGCTGGAAGTTTCCCGAACTTACCGAGCGAAGCGAGGTGAATTCGGGAAACTTCCCGCACCCCGAGGTGCATCCAATCCCGGACTCACCGAACCTGCAAGTACGTTTGGTTTTTATCCCATACACCGAGCCATACACACATTTGTAGCTCTTCGCGATATATTCGTCGATGTTTTGTGAACATTTTCCCGGCCAAAAAAATCACTGGGCAAGAAAATACTTCTTTATCTACGTCTACATTACCTTCACTGCATTTTATATTTGGTTTTTCTTCAGTCGCATTATGTTAGTCACCGAAAAAAGTTCTTTAAAGTTTAGGTTTATCGGCGAAATCTTGTCCGCCATATTTGTTATTGTTATTGCAACGTAAGCAGTTTAGCAGATGAATTCGGGCGAAAAGCAGGTGAGTTCAGCAAAAAGCAGGTGAGCTCGACGACAAGCTCACCTGCTCTAAACCAATCAGAAAGCCGCTTTCAACACAGGAATGGGATAAGTTATATAGAGCAGCTGATCTTTATCTGATATACAAGCTCAAGCCGCAGGCGAGAGTTTGTGTATCAGATAAAGATCGGATGCGAATGTTTAACGTGCTTAAAAAAACGACCATCCTATCAGTTCATTGGCGAAGTAATTTTAAAAATAAACATTGTCTAAGCCGAGAAATTCAAAGCTGAAGTTTATGTAAATCGAAATGCATTACATGCATATAACTGCGGCTCGATACTGACAATGAATTTTCGACAGTAAATCAAGTTATATTGAGAACCAACATGCTAGCCTCGTAGCTACCCTCGTAGAACTAGAAGAATGCATAAATACATTTTTGTTTTTAATTAATTAAGTGCCTAAATTGTTTGGATCCAGTATACCTAAGTGATTATTCTTTTAACATGCTAGAAGAAAATATAGCGATAAAGAAATAAAGAGGCCATCGTTTATCATGCATGTTAATAACTATTTTCAGTTAAACCTTTGCAAAAAACCTTTCCATTCTCGTACACATAATCTTTGTTTCGAATCCGTTTTTTCAGTCTATTCCGAGAACGTATTATCGAAAGTCAAGTCTGGGTTTTCTCAAAGACAATTCCGGATTTGCATCGAGTCCTGGTCCGGGGTTTTATCGAGTGTGGGCATAGACGGTGAACTTTTTATGCGCCGAACCTAATACAATGATTAAATACAACAGAAGAGAGCTGGGTAAATCAGTTTAAGGGGCTGTTTATTTGGGGCGAGCCAAACCGGGTTCCCAATTTGGCCGACAGTTTAGGCGACATCCCACGCTTTTGTTATTATTTTGTACTGCTAAATTTCATTTTGCCTTTATATGCAGGAAAGTAAGTTCGGGTGACCGGGCTGAGAATTTACAATACAAACGCAATGACCCGTGCTGATTCGCCTACGCGGACTTGACTGTTATTGATCTGTTCACTGGAATATATTGTTGTAAATAACATTTTCTCGACCGATTTCGATCTTAAAAGGCAGTTAACGATTCTGCGTGTTATATCCGCGAAAGTTGTTCACGAACGTGCGAATTACAGGTTCGTTAGAAAATATATTTATATTATAATAGTTTTCTTTGTGGAAGCACCACGTAAATTGATTACTGCAAAAAAGTTCTCCTGTTTCATTATTTTAGTATAACTCAAAAACTAAAAGGACCATTATATGCATTAATTTACGCGGTGTTTCCACAAACAAAACTATTATATGTTTTATTGGATCGTGACTAAAACACCACACGAGTACATACGAGTAACATACGAGCAACACACAAATACATACGAGTACATACGAGTAACACACGAATACATACGAGTAACATACGAATACATACGAGTAACATACGAGTACAAACGAGTAACATACGAGTACATACGAGTAACACAAGAGTAGATACGAGTAACATACGAGTAAAACACAAGTACATACGTGTACATACGAGTAGAATACGAGTACATACGAGTAGAATACGAGTAAAATACGAGTAGTAAACTTGTTTTTAGTGTTTGTAGATTGAATACAGGCAAAAAGATCGTCCTCTCTGTCGAAAAACGTGAAATAGAGTGAACCCGGCTATCTTTAAAACCCGGAACGAGGAATGGGAGAACGGGGAATCGGGGAATGGGGGAACGGGGAATGGGGGACGGGGAATGAGGGGACGGGGAGTGTGAGAACGGGGAATGTGGAACGGAGGGAATGGTAGGGCGATTCTATAAACCACAACTTTGTACTTTGTACAACATCTACTTTTAGGTATTCTACCTAGATAGTTAGATACATGACACAAACCATAGTCACATATTTCACGGCATGGTTTGCATTCAAAACGCCCTGTGATCATGCACATAACCTAACTGCATCTATACTTAAATAGTACTAGGGAATAAACTTACAATCCTCCCAATCACAACATGTGGCTAGACAAATATACGAACTACACAGTTAACGTTAACAACAAAAACCAAGACGTTTACAATATCTTACTGCATGGTCTATTTTCTAGACCCTATGAAGATATATTTAAGAAAACCATTCACTCAAATGAGATTAAGGAATATTACACAAAATCACATGGGACTGTGCAAATCTTATTACCAATTCCTAATTTGCAATATCGTGGTATGGTCAAATCCGACCCTGTGATAAATGCACATCATCAAATAACACCTATCAATTACTAAGTAACAACTTTACATACAGTAAATGCTAGCTTCAATTACGATATTTCTACAATGGATTGACATATAAAGACATAATACAGCGCACCGTTATACACGTGCACCTCTTATACGAGCTAGGTTACACGGCATGGTCTGCTTTCAAGACCCCGTTGAAAATATTAGAAATCCATTAGATATATAATGAATATAAGTAAACCACAGGTCCAAGACGCAGGTAGAGGTCCTACTACCTATCTCAAAATTAAAATATTGATCATTTATTGTCGCTGGATATGCAAACAACATACATATCGTTACATATGCAAAAGATATGCGAACATGTCCTGGCAGTAGCGCAAGTCTGTGGATCATTAAACGAGTTCTTGCCATGGTTCCGATCCAAAAGAAGGGCAGATCCAGAAGAGGGCATAAAGACAAAGTGTTGGACATGGCATTAGGAAGTGTTCCAAAGAGCGAAAAAGCCAAGCAATCGAAAGAAAAGCAACTCGCAGAAACCCCCTGTTACCGAGACTAGGGACATCCTAGAAGGTAACAGATCTGTCTTCGTCAATCCACAAGCACCGATATTTCCACTAAACGTAGCTCTGATTCCAATCTTGCCTGCCATACAGCAACAAGCAGGGAACAACAGGCTTAATAGTCTTTTCCCCGAAGCAGCTCCACACCAACCTGTTATCAGAATGACTTCTCCAACCCTAATCTGATTCAATCAAGTTCGTCGTTCAAACTAATATGGGATGCAACGGAGAAATAAAGAATCCTCCGCAAGCTTTTCCTGTATGATTTAATTGTCGTATACCGCGACATACGACAGTTCCGAGACAGAAATACAGGACAAATCCAGTTTTCAAGTGAGCCTCAGAACGTGCATTTTCATCTCCGATCAGCCTGCATCAGAGCAAAGTATCCAAGCTTTCTTGGCGACGTTCTCGTTCCTCCAGACTTTCCTCCCCTTTTCAAGGTAGAGCACATCCAAAGGCTTGTAGGATAGTTCGGCTGGGTCCTTTAGAAACGTACTTGCCAACTTAAATTGCCAACTTAAAATCTGCGTATTTTTAAGTATTTTGTGTTTTGTTAGTTTTGCTTTGTAAGATATTTAAAATAGAATAATCACCTTAAGATATCATGTGGAGCATAAGGACTGCCTTGGGCTTGCATCTAGTCCTTAAGTTTATTTTATTATATAGCAAGTATATTAGTAATGACATAAGCAATGTTATTATTATTAATATTACTTAATTATCTGACATAAGCAATGTGGATTGACTTTTTTATGATACGCTGTACTAATAAAGGAAAGCTTCGCTAAATTTCTTTACTTTTTAATTTACTGAGCGGTTGTCTAATTCCCAAGACACCAGAGTCCGTTTTATAGTTTCGTAATTCCCCGATTCAGTCCCGTTATCCCGTCGAATTTCTGTTCCCTTTTTCTGTTCTTTTATCCCCTTTATATCTGATTAATATTACGTGTTAATAATAATTCATAATTCTCCGATTCACCTGTCTCTCCCCCGTCCCTCGTTCCACCATTCCGCGTTCCCCCATTCCCCCATACCCCGTTCTCCCATTCCCCCTTCCCCCATTTCCCGTTCCCCTATTCCCCGTTCTCCAATTCCCCCTTCTCTCATTCCCCGTTCTCCTATTCCCCGTTTTAAAGATAGCCCGTTTCAGTCTATTTCACGTTTTTCAACAGAGAAGACGATCTTTTTGCCTGTATTCAATCTACAAACATTAAAAACAAGTTTACTACTCGTATTTTACTCGTATTCTACTCGTATGTACTCGTATGTACTCGTATTCTACTCGTATGTACTCGTATCCTACTCGTAAGTACTTGTATGTACTCGTATGTTACTCGTATGTACTCGTGTGTTACTCGTATGTACTAGTATGTTACTCGTATGTACTCGTGTGTTACTCGTATGTACTCGTATGTTCTTGTGTGTTACTCGTATGTACTCGTGTGGTATTTTAGTCACGATCGTTTTATCGCCATGCAAACGTGCAAAGAACTTATATTTATGTTATGGCAAGGTTTTCCCAACAGTGGGATAGTTTTTGCCAGTTGTTTGAAGTGAATTTTTCGGAGTTTTAAATAAGTTAAAATTCTCTGTGAATATGTTTGACACAGTAAAACAAAAAAGGAATCATACCTTTCAAGTTAATACAACATTTTGGTCTTCTTTCGTTTCCGGGGGACGATTTTTTCAATACTTTGTCGATTTTGAAACCAAATTTGCCGAATCATTCTTCCTAAAGAGCACAATTTACTTGTTTGTCTTTAAATAATGCGTCAGATTTACTAGTCAACTAGCCAATCTGAACGCAAGTTAGCTAATTTGATATGCAAAATTTATACTAGTCCCCGAAAATCAACTCGCTTTGGAGAATAATTGTCAAATATTTTACGATGACACCAGTACGTGGTATGTTTTGGCAGGCCAACCCATCTCAACATCTCATGTAAAAACAAGTTGAAATCAGCTTGGAAAAAACGTTAAGACCATTCCAGCCAATATATTACAAATTTATTGAACATTGACAAAACAAATTTTGTCTCCCCCTCCCGCACCCCCCAGTTCAATGTTGTGAACAACGCCGAGACAACTTTTGGTAATATACCACGACACAAACTCAAAATCGAGTTGGGGGAGCGGGGGCTAAAGAAAGACAACATGATTCAACATGGAGTTTATTATAAAAATATGTGAATTTTCTACAGGGGGGGGGAATAGTCTCAACCAGTTATGTCCAAGATTGTAGCTCGGATACCCAGGCCGGCTATATATAGCCTCCATACAAGCACCATCCCCCTCCCCACTTCCTACCCCCTTAATGTGCTTTCTTTTTCAGCTGCATGCCATATATGGCCATTGCGTGACATGAACAATTGCAAAATAAACATGGTTTTGAAAAATAAGAAGTGAAGTAAACAACATACGGCGGAGTAAGACGGCAAACTTTTCATGCGTCGAATTTAATCAAATTGAATAAGGCACAAGATCGGCAAAAGATTTATCCGTCGGACTTAGTTGCAGCGCGCCAAAATCGAAATACACTGTAACAGAAATATCTGAACTAAATTGCTAATATATCATAATCATATGATAATGAACGTTACTTACGTTAAAAAATTTGCATATTAGGCTAACAAAGTGTATTTTTTGTATATAATGTGCTAGAGGTTCAATAGCATCAGACAATGTTTTGATGGAAGAACACTATCTATCTATAAGTACTGATTTGTTGATTAGAACTTCTCTGTATACAAAAACGACTAGCACGTTTGACCGCTGGCCAAGGGACGCATTCTCTAAAACGAAATGACTCCTGTTCAACAGAATACGGTAAAAGATGTTTTTCAGAAGTCTTGTAGACACTGGATTCTACGTTCTGGCCTTATCACTCTGAGTTTTTGGTTCATGATATTTTTGAATTTGCAAACATTTGGAGAAGGGCTTGATTTTTGCTTCGACGCATCTAAGGAAGGTTGGTTCTGATAAACTGAAAAATGTTTATTAAAAACTTATGAATGTTCTATAATTAACATAAGTCTAACTATGAAATTTATATAACGCCTGGAAGTTCAAATTCTTTGTAATAAAGTTTTACACTACAATAAAAAATTACAAAATCATTAGCAATGCATGGCTAAAAGAATTATCTCGCTGAAAAATTACTATAGGATGTTAAATTTCGCCTGAGCAGGTGGCTACCAGATGGCGCAAAAAAGTTCTCCTGTTTCATTTAGTATAACTCAAAAACTAAAATGCCATTGCATGCACTAATTTAGCAAGGTGCATTGCATTCTGTGCAATGTCCAACTTGAATTTCGATATGCGCCATGTGTGCTCATTCAATATTGACCGAGATAGCTGCTCTAAACATGAGTAAACATATCTGGAAGTGCCGAGAAGTAGACAAAAATAGCCTATTAAATATTAATGCAGTGAACTGTTTGTAGACGCACTATACAGACAGAAAGTATCTATGCATCAGGAAATGCATGCAGTCGTTGGATCTTTTTCCGCCTTTCTTGTCGTTCACGGTCGCCATTTTGCCCAGGCTTTGTTGAGATTGTCGAAATTCCCATCTCACATAAACTTTCGATTCCCATCTCACACAAACTTTCGAATCGTTTTCACAACTATATTCGTTCACTCGGAGCTGAACGATTATACCACATGCAGCGATCTGCCATGCATATATAACCTATTTATTTACACTTGCATATTCTCAATTTATCCAAATTCTTTGATCTTTCGTTAATTAACTTAAACGAGGCGCAGTTATAAAGAAACAAGCGACGTTTCTATCTGCGAATATTCAAATATGATTTCCCAGCAACATTGATTATTTACAATAAAACTTTTAATGAAAACTAACTTACAAGTTTATTTTCATGCATTCCCATGCAAAGATCGCAAAACAAAAATCATCTCCAATAAAATATTAACTTCAGCTTTACATCGTTGAAACGAATAATAAAATTAAGAGGAGATTTTTTTAAAAATTGAGAAACTCGCGATCAAAAATACCGTGATGCTTTGCGAAAAAATAGTAAATTTTGTTGTTTTTTGGAACATGGCGGCAAAGGAGTGAACGTATTTAAATTTTGCTCTATTGATCTCATGAAAACTCGCTCGATGTTACATCTAAGACATGAAATGGTATATTCAGCATATTTTTCTGTACTGGAAGTTAATAAAACGTCTCCACGGCGTTTTAAACAACAACAACGTGCTTCGAACTCTGGAGGTGTATACTTCGAATGCAGAAGCCAAGAAGGTACGAATATTTTAACTGCTTCAGTTCTGTTTTTATGTGGCTAGATCTTAAAAATAATTCAGTCAATAGCAACATATATGCCTAAACTTTGTGTATTTTCTGCATCGATTTGATCTTGGCCTCAGATATTTGTATTTTGCCTTTTGAAGTGAGCGAGCTTTCTTCGACTTTAAAAGCCCTATTGTCCTTCGCTCCCACAAATTATCCTGCAAATACACCTTGAAATTTATGTTGATTTCACAAAAAAATTATTGCATGTGAAAGAGTGTTATCATATGCCCAAATAAATCTAAATTTATGCATGTATTGAAGCGTACTGTGTTGATAAATGTCCATTTTCCTTCTGCAAACATTATTTTTGTATGTCATTTTTCGCGCCAACTTACAAAATCTATTCACCTTGGATATTTTAGATATTTTTACGTTTAAACCAATTGGCGCACTGTGGGACTTATAGTACATTGTAGTTCAGTCTTTGAGGATAAAAACAGTGCCTGTTTGAAGATATTTTGGGTGAATGGTCCTCGCACAATTTTTAAAAGTAAATGTTTTAGTTTCCCATTTTCCTTACTTTTTGCTAAAATAGATGGCTTTTGTTTTGATTGTTTTAAAATACTCTACCTAATGGTTAAACATTAATAGGTTTCCTAACCATGTAGCTTTGTAATCAAGTACCATTATAATGCTGGCCAAAATCTAGAAGAAAACTCTGAAAAAAAAATTATGAGATTTTTTGATCATGAAAATGTTCATTTTCTGCCATGTGGGCAAAAGAATGACTGAAGGCTTTACAAAATTGCAAAAATAATGCTTAATATTGATTGGCACACCACAAGGTGTATCTACGCTTGAAGTTTATGTATTACACTTCAAAGTTAATATGGTTTGAGAAAATTTTAGGTGCATGGTCCTCGCAGAATTTAGCCATTTTCATCGGCTTTTCTTTTCGAGTTTTATTGCATTTAATTAAGGTGGCTCTATGATGTTTTGCAAGCTGTAAGGAAATATGTGCTGAAAATGCAGTATCCTTCATGATTGTAAATCACTATGGATATCAAAACTTTTCTAAAGTGTATTTTAGCATTTAGGGGCTTTTACATGAGCCTGGCTAGGCACTTGTAGCCGGGCTGGCCTGGTTAACTGAGGCGCCCGGCTTATTACAAATTCTTTAACAAAACAATTTTAGTTTATATGTCTAGCCCGCCTAGCAGAGATCTCACTCGAGTCAAACGGGGCGCCCGGCTAACCGGGCTGAAATTTTCCCATGTAAAGTCACCAGCCCGGGTAGCCGGGCTAGCGAAAAAACTTCTGTACAAGCTACAATATCGATTTGAATTAGTATTTTTTGGACAAATAGTTATTTCTTAAGTTGTTCTTAACATGCATTTGGCTTGTGTGACAAATTTCCCCCCGCCATATTTGGCTTGATAAAGTTTCAGCCCTGTTGATTGGGCTAAGCCAGGCTCACGTAAACAGCCCCTTAATGGATTTGTACACTATATGTCACATGTGGTTGCTATGGTAATGTGAATTAATTTGCTAATTATTTTCTAACAAGATGATATTTTGTATTGTTTTCTTTCCCTGCTTTTGCTAACATTAGAGCACTTTTCATTAGCCCTTAGTGTTCTTAGCACATACATCAGTCCTTGTCGTAAGCAGACAAATAATTTTCCTAAAAATTGTCCTTTTTTATCAATTTCTTCAGGATCATTGCAATGGTAACATAATTAACCCATTAAGCTGCAGAGCTAGCATTATGTGGAACTAGCAAAACCAGTAAGTGGGATGAATTTGTTTTGTTTATATGTCAGAAAGTTTCATATAGGAAAGCTGTCACCTCTCTTGTCTTAGATCAAAATTACCTTTGCTTACCTCAGGATGAAGTAAAAATAGTTTTTTCTGAGAATAGGCCCTTCCAAGGTTAAGGATGCCATCTTGAATATATTGTTTTCACCATTGTGTTTGTACCCCTTGCAAATTTACCTCCCCTATAGGGAATTCCATTGTGTTTGCTCCCCTTGTACTATTGTTTCATTATGGCATTGTCAAACTTGGAAGGGTCTATTGCTTTCAGTTATGGAGGCTTAACACCATATACTGAGTTGATTTGATTTCATTAACCCTTTAAGTGGCAATGCACCCCATTGTGCCTTACTTTAGTATTTTACTCTGTCTAATGCCAATTTTACTCAGCATCAGGTTTGAGCAATTCAAACAGTGATAGTACTTAAAAAAGGCCTGTGCTATACATAGTGATATCTCTCTTATCAGGCAAACCCAGCTTTTGTAGGAAAATCTCCCATGTTTTAACCTCTTTCAACATACTGCTCTTATTAATTTCATTGGGAAAAAAACATAGGTGGGTGGGCATGGGCAGGAACCAATTAGATCATGTATACACATTGTAATAAATTTTCAAAAAATATCAGATTTTCTAAGAAGATCTTTTCTTGCAGGCTATTAAGAAAACATGAAACAAAACAAGATGAAATGAATATTTATTCAATTACAGATTGTGATACAAATTTAATTATGATACAAATTTATCTATTGTGTGGATATTACAAAAAGTTTATAGGATGTACAAAATACTCTGCAATGTACCAACATCTGTCATCATAATCATATCTTCAAGGTTGTAAAAGTAATATCGCAGAGATCTGTAAAAAATATACTTTCATTGTAAACTTAGAGGGAAAGAAGTATTCTTTTGTGTAGCAGTGGGATGGATTTACTTGGGGGTATTGGGGGAGGTGGTTCTTTGTGAAATAAAGTATTGGGTCTTTATGACTTTATAGACAATTTTGATTTCCAAAAATTGACATGCCTGTCTGGGGTCCATAGTGATGATGCATCCTACCTCAGTTGTTGGTCAGGCCCTAACCTGCCATCAGGCCTATAAATAAATAAATAGGCCTGAAACAAACCTAAACAAAAGTCCATGCCTTACAACCGTATTTCAGTTGTAAATCTGGTTGGTCTATGAGACAAAAGATTTTTCAATCCGTCATTTGATTGGTTGGTGTTAATTAGATTATACTGTTGTTGTTGATATATTTTATAGTGATCACAACTATAATCAGATTGTTGTTGTCGTTGTGCGAAATTTTAATTTGTTGTCGTTGTGCGAAATCTTAGCGACCCTCATACCACATCAAGTTATATGCATGAGGGAAAGTAGGTTTCAACTATTAATTCAACTTGCAATTGTTACTTATATCCCATGAAATTTTGGTTTCCAATTACTTTAATATACTGTATACATATACCGTAAACCTCAGACTATAAAACCTGGCTTATATACTTTCATAAGCGATTTTTGATGGGCTTATACAAGGGGGGCTTATACCCAATGATCTTTTGTGTTAGTGTTAGTAATAAACAAGTCAAACATAAACAAGTCAGTCATAAACAGGAAATTAAAAATGTATTAATATATCAATTCGGGGGACTAATATTCCGGGGGGGGGGGCTTATATTTGGAATGAGGTGAGCTTTAGTACATGTGGTGGGCTTATACATGGGGGGGGAGAGGGCTTATATTTGGGGGCATAGATGGATTTTGTGGGAGGGTGCAGGGGGATGCTCCTCCCC
>CACRXK020004866.1:0-30079 GCA_902702795.2 Paramuricea clavata | reverse complement strand
CTCCTGTGAAGCTGCCCCCTCCCGTGACGACTCTGGGGGGGAAGGTGGTATGGGTGATGGTGGAGTGACAGGTTGGCGATGTAGCAAACGGTGATGATTGAGCTGGCATCCATTCACTTTGCACGGCTGCGATCTTCGACAATCTTTACCCCGATGATCGTTACTCAAACAGCGAAAACACAGCTGTTTCTCTTTTGCAAAGTTCCATCGTTGTTCCACCGATCTTTGTTCAAACTGTCGACAAGCCCAAATACCATGATACGGCCCGCTACAGCAGGCACAAGGAGGCTTTTGTTTTGGCCTTTTGTCTTCGTTAAACGCTGAATTTCGTTGATTGTTCGAAGCCATGAAAAAGGAACTTGGATTGCTCCTTCCACCTTTCGTTGGATATTGCTTTCGATTATATCGCGCAGAATCTTCGGATTCTATCCCATGGGCCATCTCAATTGCTTCAACTCTAATTGAGACTTCCTCCTTTAACCAGTCTCGTAGGCTTAAAACCGATCTGTCTTTACTGTGCTCATTCATCCATCGTGTGTAAATTTCTAACTGGTGTCCTGTCAACTTCTTGACCAACAAACTGTACAGTGTTCCATCTCCAAGTTCACCTACTTTCCCTTCTGCCTGCAACTTAACAACCGTCACTCTTACTAGATCTGCGAACCTTTCGAAACCTTGAACATCAGCTGCTCGTAAGGGGTGCATTCTTTCTAAATCATCCAGGTAGGCACGAAGCTGCCTTCTCTGACCTCCGAATTTTGTATTTAAAATCTCCTTGGCCTCCTTATACTCAGGCCCTGACACACCAAGTCCACGGATTGAGTCCAGGGCTATTCCAGTTAAGCTTTGGCGGAGTCTTGCCATCTTTAAGCTAGTTGGTTCGTTCGACATATCTACTAGGCTTACGAACAGTCCCCAAAACTCTTCAAACTTTTTCTTGTCTCCGTCAAAGGTTGGCACCCTCAATGGCTTCAGCCGACGGTTAATAACAGTTTCTCCATGTCCACTACTTGTTGTTGTAATATCATGCTGCGGACTAGGGTACCCCGTTGAGGTGGAACTACTGTTCTCGGTAGCCGGTTGTTGTAGGTGATCATTACCCCCTAATGTTGCAGGAGCCACTGCCTGGGGGCCCTGGTTTGTGACGTCATCAGCTATGTCGAGTTCACCTTCATTCCCAGTTACGGAAGTGGAAACCCCTTGATTATCTGTGACTTCGGTTTCTACTTCACCCCCTGTGTTTGGGGCAGTTTTCTGTATGGGTGGACTCGGCACACAGCTTTCTGATGCACATTTAACAATAACAGCCTGTGTCTTTTCAATGACCTTCTGACAATCCCCCTCTAACTCATTCGACTCTTGCATCACCAGCTTATGACTTTCGAAATCTTTCTGTTCCATAAAATATGCAGACATTTTATCCATGATAACTTGTGTATCTTCCAGTATTTGCCACAGTGTCTCTACACGATGTTCCAGTTCCTGTATATCAACCTCCGCCTTTTCAACGATTAACTTCTCAAGATGATGCCTTGCTTTCGTTGTGCTACGTTTACTGGCTCGTTTTCGTCGGTTTAACTCGATTAGAACTAGCTTTTGTTTAACTTCCTCATCCGCTTTAGGCTCCTCTGGTATTTCACTAGGATCCAGTTCTGTGTCCGACATGATAGCAACACTTAAGTTTCAGATACCAACAAATTATGTCAATTAATACTTGATATTTTTTCTTCAAGCTCAAAATGTACAAAAAGGGTAAACAACACTTCACTACTGTCCAAATATAGATCAACAATTCCAGTAAAAAACTAGCGAACACAAGTTCCCGCACGCTGAAAGTTTGTATAAAATCCGATAACTAACAATATTCTTCCATTAATAAAGAACCCACACTAGCAAATTCAATTCGTTAGTTTATTCCATATTCGTTAATTTATTCGATATTCGTTAATTTATTCGATATTTCAAATTTTCAAAACACGCATAAATTACTCGCAATGTCTCCGATATTTTTCGATCTTTTACGATATTTATCACGAATTAAAACCCACACGCAACCATATACAACAATTCAAGATTCTCTTACGTCCCAACCATCGACAATTCCTCACACTTTTGCGAAATTAAATCCAACAACGATACGAATACTTCTTGCAAATGCCGCCTGTCAATATTTTTCCAATACTACGAACGAAAGATCACGATTATATCATTATAAAACTCCAATGTCCTGGCAGGATCGCCAAAAATATGTTCTCAAGACTCGAAACTCTTTTTATAAACTTTAATTTAACAAAAATAAACGAAAAGAACAATAATAAAAGTAATATTTCCCTCATAAAATCTCACGAACAACGTTTTTCGAACGTCCTTAAAACCCGTTGCCTAGCAACCCCTCATTGGACATAGTTGCCCAAGTTTACTGTTTTCGAAATGTCAACCATAAAATGTCAACTACGAATTAACTACAAAATACAGTTATCTTAACAACACAGTTATTAAAAGGTTTTTATGGAAGACATGCTTAGCGCGATTTATCTGGCAGAGACTTGACTTGCAGGATGAAACAGTAGAAAGGATATGATTGTCGAAGGAGAGGATTGGATCAAACTTAACTCCGAGATCTTTCACTGATGAAGCAGGTGTTAGTTGCTTACCAAGTAGCGAGAGTCTAAAATCAGGTAACTTCGCGAGCATTTGGCGGCTTCCGTAGACCATCAATTTAGTTCTGTCTGGATTCAGCAAGAGCAGGTTATCAAAACACCAGTTTCGCATTCTAATCAAATCCTCGTTTAGATCAGTCAGCGCAATGTTCGAGTCATCGATTCGGAAGGACAGAAGGAGTTTGGTGTCATCAACATACGATTCTGATGAACAATTTTTGGCGACTGACGGCAAATCATTCACATAAATACTGAAAAGTAACGGGCCCAGAATACTTCCCTGTGGGACACCGCTAACAACTGGCAATTTCTCAGATAGAGCAGAGTTGATACGTACTGCTTGGTATCTCTCGGTGAGGTAACTTTTAAGCCAACCCAGGCATCTAGACGAGACACCAACGTCCTCCAATTTAGCAAGCAGTATATTATGGTTAATGCTGTCAAAAGCTTTGCTCATGTCCAAAAGAATAACTGCTGTTACTTTCTTCTGGTCAATTGATTTAAGAATAGAGTCGGTGGAATGAATAAGGGAGGTTTCCGTTGAATGCCAGGTTTTGTTGTCACTTTGATGCACAGAGAGACGGTGATTGCATGGTGGTTAGGTAAGACGTCAGTTGGTGGAGTGCTACACGCTCACATACTTTTGAAAGAACTGGTAATAAGGAAATGGGTCGGTTATTGTTCGCCAGCTCATGATCACCTTCTTTCGGAATGGGAGTTACTTCCGCGATTTTCCAAGTATTCGGGAATATATTGTTCGCCAGAGAGTTGTTTATGATTGAGGTTATCCATGGCGAAATAACAGGTAAACAGTCCTTGATGACACGGATTGGTATTTTGTCGATTCCTGGAGCTTTGTTATCTGGCATTGATTTCACAATATATTCTACTAGGGAGCATTCTACGGGTTCGAAGGTGAACTGTTCTGACTCGGTATAACTTCGCGGGACCAATGGTAACTGAGATGGAGTGTAATTGTTTTCTTTAGCTAGTGATTTGATTTCCGTGACAGTATTTGAACCAACTGATGCAAAAAACTGGTTGAAGTTATTCGCCACGGATTTATCGTCACTGCTGAAGCATTTTTCCCCGGTAGATTTTTTTGGAATACAAGTGCGAATTACTTTCCACATGTTGCCAGTGTCCTTGGTGTTTTTCCTAATTTCCTGTTCGACAAAAGATCTTTGGGCCATACGTAACTCTCGTTTAACATCCCGTTTACAGTTCCTGTAAGCAGATCATGCAACAGGATCACCAGTATTCCGAGCTAGTTTTCTCCATCGATCTCTAGTTTTTATTAGACCTCGAATCGTTTTCCAAAGTTCCAAATCGTTTTGCAAATCGTTTTTCTTTCCTCGAATCGTTTTCAATCGTTTTTCTAAGTTTTTATTAGACCTTCTTCTGTCACGAAGGGGTTTGGACGAGTTCTTACTTTAACCTTTCTAATTGGAGCATGTTGATTCAGAATTTCATTAAACAGTAAGTCAAAAGCATTTAAACAGTCATTGACATCCTCAAAGTTGTTAATGACGGACCAGGAAGCATTAGATATGTCCTCACAAAAAGAATCTTTGTTGTAATGTTTGAGACTTCGGACGGAGACATAAACGGGCTTTGGACGACATTTCTTCAAGGCTAGAATTGACATAACTATATCATGATCACTTATCGAATTAGGGATGACTTTCGTTTGCTTGATATTATTTTCTGAAGAGGTAAGAATTACGTCAATTAATGTGCGAGAATGTTCAGTCACTCTGGTAGGATTATCGACCATCTGAATGAGGGCCATTCCATTTAATGTCCCCCCCCCCCCTACGGATGAGTTTTTCTTAAGGGTGACTCAAAAAGTCGTTTCTGAGGGGTTAAGCCTGTCGGCATCCTTTGATCTCTGCGATTTTTCTGAGGGGTAAGGGGAAAATTCACAAATTTCCGAGGGGTGTTTTGTGTCGGCACTTTGATATTTTTTTCTTAGGGGTTAAAATTTTACTGACCTCATCCGTAGGGGGGGGGGGGTGGATTTTAAATGGAATGGCCCTGAGGTTAAAACAAGTACAAAAATTTGAAAGAGCACATTGTCCCGGATCATTCGCATCAAGTACATTGCAGTTGAGATCTCCCAGAATGTAGATCGGTTTGTTAAAGGACAAAGCTGACGTTAATGTTTCGCTGAAATCAGTTTCACAACAAGACAAGCTAGTGTCAGGTGGACGGTAAGCTGTGCATATGAAAAATGACCTGAAGTTCATAACTTGTATCTTTGACCATAACTGATGTAAACCAGATTCCGAAATGTAGGTCAGATCTTTCATTGGCTCACATTTGAAGCTTTGGTTGACATAGGCAGAGACACCACTTCCTCTCTTACCATTGCGATCAAGTCGAAACAGAGCACATCTCGGGAATTCAATTTCAGTATCCGTAACAGAGGTGTCCAGCCAAGTTTCTGAGATGGTGAAAATGTCAAATTTCTGTTTTAGGACCAGATCCTGTGCCAGTAGGTAGTGCTCTTTGTTCTTTAGGGAACGGATGTTTAGATAAGCAATCTTAATGTTACCTTGGTTTCAGGAGATTTTAGCCGTGTTCGTATTGCACGGTGGTTAGACTTTACATCCATATAGACAGTAGGGTCAATATCTTTGTGAAAATCAGGGGGCGATAAATGCCAAAGTCTGTTTACACTGTCAAAATGTAGGCCAACGCTAATGCAAGACACTATACTCATGAAATGTTGGGTGTTTAAGGCTACTTATTACCAACCATAGTCTTCTGATTGCTATTACCTGGTTAGTACAATAGTGTATTACGGTTTTTAGGTACAGACTACACTGTCCAATTCAACCCGTTGGACGTGCACGGGGTGTCAAACGTTATGTCCACGTTGAACAGCGCATTTCAACATTTGTTTGACCGACTGACGAGTGATATGGCTCCTCACGATCAAGTTCGCTTGATCCTCAACTCGGATCAGCTGGACAAATCCATTTCCTTGCCATTCCTACAACGCGATCGTCTAACCCCAGAACGTTTCCTGGCAGCTGTTGAACGTGTTGTACAGTCCAATGATCAATTTACTTTGGATGACTCTGTCAGTGTCAACGTGGTCCATGTGGAAATGCCTCAGGGTGGTACTGGGCGTAAACGTGATGTTGTGAACCTGGAAAGTTATTTGACGAAAAAACGAGGCATAGTCCAAATTAAGAACAAAGATGATCTCTGTTGTGCCCGCGCGATCATAGTGGCCAAAGCAAAGCTGGACAAAGATCCAAAGTACAAGAGTATCGTTGATCACCGACGAGCTACGCAGGCAAGCCTTGCTCGAGAACTCCATGAATCAGCGGGTGTTCCTCATGGTTCCTGTGGTATCCCAGAAATCAAACAGTTCCAAGCTGCTCTTCCTGGTTATCAGCTCAACGTGGTCTCTAAAGAACATTTAAACGCCATGATTTATTCCGGTCCTGAATCAGACAAATGTTTATACCTGTATCACCACGATGACCATTACGATGTCATCACCAGTATGCCTGCCTTCCTCGCCCGTAAACAGTATTGTCATAAATGTAAGAAGGGCTACGACAAGATTACTGACCATCCGTGTGGCGATCTGTGCAAGCTGTGTCATACCCAGAACTGTCCCATCGTTGAATGGAAATTTTGCAAAGACTGTAACCGGTTCTTTAAAAGTGACGAATGCTTCAACCGCCATAAAGATGACGCTGGTCCTGCCAAATCCCTGTGCTGTGCTCTAATTAAATGCAAGAAATGCAAACGTGTGGTTACTCGTGCCAGTCTTCGCGATCATCATTGTGGCAAAGTCAGATGTTCCACCTGTCAAAAGTACGTCAAGCCTGAAAACCATCAATGCTATCTTCAACCTGTAAAGGCGAAGAAGACACGATCCACTGAAGAACGAAACGATTTGCTCGATGATGATGTGGCCGTGGAAAACGACGTAGAAGACACCAAAAACTTAATGTTCTTTGACTTTGAGTGCACGCAAGACGATGGTAAACACGTCCCCAATCTCTGCGTAGTCCAGAACGAAAGCGGTGACGAGAAAGTCTTTTCTGGGCCAAACACGAAAGACGAGTTTTGCGAGTGGATGTTTCAGCAGGAAAACGCGAATACGACGTTTGTCGCACATAACTTTCAGGCTTACGACGGGTACTTTATTCTACAATACCTTTACAAGAATGGTGTCACTCCAGAAATCATTACCCGTGGCGCAAAAATCCTTTCCCTCACTGTCCCCGAAATGAACATCAAGTTTATTGATTCTCTCTGTTTCATCCCAATGAAACTCGCCGCCTTCCCGAAAACGTTTGGTCTCACAGAGCTTCAGAAAGGTTACTTCCCTCATTTCTTTAACCGTGCTGAGAACCAAGACTACGTTGGACCTCTTCCAGACTCGAAGTTCTACGATCCTGATGGCATGAGCAGCGATGACCGAGAAAAGTTTTATTCATGGTACAACGAGCAAGTCCGGCGTCAGTACGAGTTCGACTTTCAAGCCGAAATTCTTCGATATTGTCAATCCGATGTGGACATTTTGCGTCGCTGCTGTCTCGAGTTCCGCGAACTTTTCAGCCAAATCACAGATGTTGACCCTTTTGCCTCTTGTCTCACCATTGCTTCTGCGTGTAATCTCGTCTTCCGTAAAACGTTCCTCCAGGAGAACACCATTGCCGTCATTCCTCCTTGCGGGTACAAGCCTGAAAACAAACAGTCCGTCATCGCCTTGAAGATGCTGGCCTGGGTCGCTCAACGTGATAACATCGCCATTCGCCACGCCCGGAACCACGGAGAGCAGCGCATTGACAAGTACCTTGTCGATGGTTTCAACGTTGAGACAAACACTGTTTGGGAAATTCAAGGATGCCTGTGGCATGGATGCGAAATATGTTATGCTAGAGATACCGTGAATCCGATCAACCATATGACCATGCAAGATCTTAAGCAGCGAACCCTAGAGAAAATCCAATTCCTAAAGGACAACGGATACAATGTCGTAGAGATTTGGACGTGTGATATTGAGCGTCAACTTGCCACTGAACCCGAGATGAAAGATTTCTTCGACAATTTCGAAATTTCTGAACCTCTTGAACCTCGTCATGCATTCTTTGGTGGAAGGACTAACGCAACACGCCTATACTACGACGTTCAGCCAGAAGAGAAGATCCGCTATGTGGATTTCTGCAGCCTATACCCATGGTATGTATCTTGTTGAAGTCCTTTAACTCAAACGTGTTTGCCGTTAACCTTCTTAAACATTTTTTAGGTGTAACAAATACGGCGAGTATCCGATTGGCCATCCCAAGATTATTACTGAGAACTTTCAACCTATCAGTGACTACTTTGGTTTGGTGAAATGTTCTGTGCTTCCTCCTCGTGCCCTATACCACCCCGTCCTCCCTTACCGTACTCAGGGTAAATTGATGTTCCCGTTGTGTCGTACCTGTGCCGACAACCTTCAGCAAGAGCCCTGCCATCACAGCGACGCCGAGCGAACCCTTCATGGGACGTGGGTGACTTTGGAGCTCGAGAAAGCACTAGAGAAAGGCTACAAACTGGTGAGAATCGACGAAGTTTGGCACTTTCCCGAGCACACAGATGGACTGTTTAAGGACTATATAGATACGTTCCTCAAAATCAAACAAGAGGTAAGGTTTCATCACATGTATGATATTGTCACATTATTAGTTTCTTATTAATCCTTTCCCTTTTGCAGGCGAGTGGCTTTCCTCCGGAATGTGACACCGATGAGAAGAAGGGGCAGTACATCGCTGACTACGCCGCCAAAGAAGGTATTCAGCTGGATCCAAGACAGATTGTGAAGAATCCTGGTCTGAGGGCGTTGGCGAAGCTCATGTTAAACTCTTTTTGGGGTAAGTGCAATGGCAAATTGTCCACTAACGGTACTTGGGAAAAAACAAGTGTTAAAAATCTATCATTTCTTGTAGGAAAGTTTGCGCAACGACCCAACATGACCAAGGTAAAAATCATCTCGGATCCAGCTGAATATTTTGACCTCCTCTCCAGCGACCAGATTAACGTCACCGACGCGAACTTCATTAACGACGAGCTCATCGAAGTCCATTTTGAAAACGTTGACGAATTCGTGGAAGCCGATGGAAAGACAAATGTGGTCATCGCAGCGTTCACCACAGCCCACGCCCGCCTCAAGCTCTATGGTGTCCTGGAGCAGTTAAATCGCCGAGTCTTATATTTTGACACAGATTCAGTTATCTACGTTTCAAAGGAAGACGAATGGGAGCCGCCGACGGGATCCTATCTTGGTCAACTAACGGACGAGTTAGATGGAGGTTACATTACAACCTTTGTGTCTGGAGGTCCTAAAAACTATGCCTATGAGACAAGCACAGACAAAACAGTATGCAAAGTTAGAGGGATCACCTTAAACTACAGAACTGCACAAAAGGTTAATTTTAATTTAATGTGTGATATGGTCTGTTTAGAAGCGTTGTCTGATCTCACAGACAGCATAACTGTAAATATACCCTACAAAATAAATAGAGACACTAAAGAGAAAAGTGTAAAAACGAGGAGTGAGAACAAGGACTATCGTATTGTATATAATAAACGTGTGATTGTAAATAATTTTGATACATTACCTTATGGTTTTTAAATTAATAAATGATTTCAAACATTAAAGTTATGTGTGTAAAGGTACAACTGCGGGGATTTTCTCCCTAGAGGAACTATCGCCTATGATATGGACTAATGTTGGTAATTATGTTTCCATGGGGACATTCATCTGTGCCGGGGACGTCCGGGGACAAAAATTAGTCCCTGGAGGGACTAAGGGACATTCGACTGTATTAGGGAATACTGTTGGTAATTATGCCCCCATACGGACATTCTTATGTGCCGGGGACGCCCGGGGACAAAAAATTATTTCCCAAAGGGACTTTCTAAAGCGACAATCGGCTATAATAGGGACTATGTTGGTAATTATGTTTCCATGAGGCCATTCGTTTGTGTCGGGGACTTCCGGGGACAAAAATTAGTCCCCGGAGGGACTTTCTAAAGGAACAATCGGCTATAATAGGGACCAATGTTGGTAATTATGTTTTCATGAGGACATTCGTCTATACCGGGGACATCCGGGGACAAAAATTAGTCCCCAAAGGGACTATTTAGGCAGTGGTATGCTCGGAAACATTCATTTGATAACATGCCTCGAACGCGTAAGGTCTATCCCATGTGCGGAAAGAAAGGTTTATTAAAATTATCTAATCATTTAACCAATGTTCATAAACTATCTACTCAAGAGAGACAACCATACCTTATTCGTGCTAGGAAAATGCCTATTGATAAAGCAACGGTATTGTTCGAGTTGCAAAAGATAAATAGACTGATCGAAAAGTATCTGCTTTCATTTTCATCATGTACTCCATACAGTTAAGACACCCGTTTGGGCTTCTCGTTTCTGGCGGTACAAAATCAGGCAAAACCACCTTTGTGAAAAAGCTTCTCAGCTATGCCAATGTGCTGATTGATCCAACGCCTGAAAACATTATTTACTTCTATGCCGAATATCAAGACGCGTTTGGAGAAATACAAAATTTAGTGCCTGGTATAAAATTCATACAAGGCTTGCCGGATAATATAGTGGACAGTATCAATCCAGAAACGCGCAATTTGTTCATTATTGACGATATGATGGGTGAGAAGGACGGAGTGATTTCTAAATTGTTCACGAAAAAATCGCACCATGGTAATCTAAGCGTAATCTACATTGTGCAAAACTTGTTTCACCAGAGCAAAGAGCATCGCACAATATCTCTCAATGCAAGTTATTTATGTTTAACGAAAAATGTTCGCGATGCAAGTCAAATTACTCATCTCGCTAAACAGCTATACCCGACTCAAACGAAGTTTTTCCAACAAGCTTATCAATTGGCAACGAAAGAACCTTATTCTTATCTATTTGTCGACTTAACTCCTACATGTCCTGACGAGATACGAATTCGATCCGGGATCTTTCCAACCGACACGCATTATGTATATCAACCCAGAGTATAAAAATGTGGGAACGTGTGTAAAATGTTCATTTGATCATGTCTGCTTGTATGAAGAGGAACTCCGAACTTCTGAAAGTATTGGCCAAGTGCAAACCCGAACTGAGAAAAGCTATTTTGAAAGCGGCTGAAGACGATTTATTCGAAGCGATAAGACAGTGTCTTTTAAACGTTTGGTTTGAAACGGTTAAACTGAAACCGAACACAGCTAAAAAACTTGCACCGCATTCCAAGCATATAAAGTTTGCGGCCGACAAAAGAAATCCTATCGTAAAAAGAAGAACACGTCTAGTCCAAAAAGGGGAGGGTTTCCTACCGTTTCTACTCACTTCAGTTTTGGAACAGTTGGCTAACTTTTTATAATGGAACACGTCAAGCGATTAGTACTTGTCCCTGAACATATGGCTGAACAGCGAAAGAAACCTCTCGCGGCGCCTTTGGCGACACAGGTCAACGAAATAGACTCGGACATGCAAGATATTATTCGACGACAAGATATACCAATTGATGAAAAGGCAAAGTTATACGACCAGAATCTACAACGCTATCTAACCTTTTATGATAAACGAATGAATAAACCTCTCCGAGTAAACGTGACGCACACCGATAAACCTGAAGAACCTCAAGGAGAACCTCAAGGAGTACAGCCGAGTGAAGAGACTGAACCTTCAGACGAGATTGAAACAGATATCATGGACAGTGTACCAGCTACTATGAAGTCAAGAGCTCGACAACTCATCAAAAAACTCAAGTCAAATAAAGATCTTGTTGGTTGGAATGAACAAGGCCAGATGGTGTTCAAAGGAAGATCGGTTCCTAGCACAAATATAGTTGATTTGGTGAATGATTCTCTACGTCAAAGGAAAAATTTCAACCCCGACGGCTGGGAATTGTTTTCAAAAGTTCTCGGGCATTTGAATGTACCCGAAGGTATTGTGAGAAACGAAAACCGTCTTGGAATTGTTCGCGAATATAAAACCAAAGGTATCCCGGAAAATCTACCCACCACCCCTCGAGTGCAAGAAAAGAGAAAAAACCGTAGAGACAATATTAGTAGTCCATATAAATGGTTAAAATAATTTATTTCTTGTAAGAGAATATTTTACAATAAATGTTTTTAAACTAAATCTAGTGTTTGTACCACTTGTCTATAAAGTCACGCACAAGCTCATCATTCCATTCTTTGCTATCCGCAAACATATTTGCAATGGTTGACATTGGAATACGTCTACATCGATGTAAAGCAAAGAATAATGTATACTGTCCACACACGCCTGATGAAGGGGCTTGCAAAATTCTTCTGTTCCATGTAAATGTACCGCAGTGTTTGTCCAAAAATTGAGTAAAGTTCTGATTGTAAAATCCAGGAGCCTGACCATACGAATCCCAAAATTCTCCTTTACCATCTTCTGTAAGGTACATTGCAATCCAGTGTGATCCGGGCATATCCGATGCGTCCGTGTTAAGTATGTACCCTCTAGGCCTTTTTCTTATTTCGCGAGGTAAACGATCTGACGGTAAAACGTCCGTAAACACCGTTTTTGTAAATGGATCATTCTTGAGAATGTTCATAATCTGCAGCGAGTTCATCTTTAGTTGTTGAAATCACACAGCACGTTTCGGTTCGCATCAATTTCGATAAGACTTTGAAATTCACCAAGTACCACGATATTTATAGCTGTCTCCAACGGTGTTCCAAATCGACATTCAATTGACACATTTCCGTTCTTAATCGGTTGTACATGATCCCCAAGGCATAAATCAGGAGTGAGGTCGAACACAAACAGTGTATAACCGTTTGCATATTCTTCACGCGTTATACCATTACCCTGATTATCAAAAATCTTGTGTGCGCCGGCGTACAGGGTTTGAAAAGCAGAAATGTAATTACTGTCTGCTCCGAATTTCAACTGTAGTGGTTTTCCAGGTAAGTTCTCTCCGTTGACAGTGAGACCCATGGTTGTGATATCGTAATATTTAAAGTTGAACGGGTTCTTCGTATATGTACCGTTAAAGGCATCCGCGTCGACCATTCCAATCGCGATACGATTTGGTAAACCACCTTGAAATATATTAGGTTGATTTCCAGACATATTCCCCCGAGGTACGAAGACAACCTTGCAGTCGATCCTGTTGATTGGGTATTTGGCAGTGATTTGTTGAAGGGACTGGGAATGAGCCAGTATAATGCTAGGGGCTACGTTAACTCGTCGTACACGAAACAAACATTCCTCGATGACCACTTTGAAATTGGGATCTTCTGCGGATGATACCAAACAAAACGGATCTCTAGATCTCACCAGCTTGATTTTGATTGGAACAGCACCAAGAATATAACGGTCTTGCGCGAATAGATCAGAATGAAGTCTTCCTTCCATGGCGACAGATTTGCTTTCACGTGTATATGCATGGCGTTGTTTTAATCCCGTGTTGACGTGGGCATCTTGTGCGAGCAGGTTTACTGCATCCATCTTTCCAGCTTTATCTTTATAGAACAGTGCTGAGGTCAAATGTGAATCTTTGGCATCTTTACTAAAGTTCAGGATCGTTTCGATATACGCTCGGTAAGGGTAGGCTGTGCTTGATGGGGTGACCAGTTTGTTGTTCAGAAATACTTCAACTTGTGAGAATAATGCATGCATCCAAAGGTTTGAAGGTCCAACTTGAATGTCGGCACCCACATTACCTCCGGCCGCAGTAGTGATCTTTGCTTTAACGTATAGGTAACTGCTTGCTAAGTCAGTATAAACTCCAGAATTTGCAGCACATAAAAATTCTATCGTATCTGAAGAAGATATACTCGTAATAGGATCAACATCTTCCCAAAATCCTTTTTCCATTACCACTTGAGTCGGTGGAACAGAAAATAAATCAAGTTCAGATTTTGAACACATACAGGAGTCTTTATGCATTGTTTCAAGAGCCATGCCACTTTGGACTATAGTTATCGAGAGATGTTTTCTGCTTCTTGGTTGGACCGCGAATGGGAGTTTTAGTTGGCGCTGCTCTTTTTATACCCTTTTTGCGACCCTTTCCGGTCATTACTTTCTTGGCAACATCAGATACTGCTTGTTTTCCTCGTGATTTAAAAGCTTCTTTTACATTGTTTCCTTCGAGTACATCTTGACCGACTTCTGTGGCTGCTTGCAATGCTCTTTTACCAACAACTTTAGCACCTTGTTTGAACAG
Organism: Paramuricea clavata; assembly: GCA_902702795.2. Taxonomy (NCBI): domain Eukaryota; kingdom Metazoa; phylum Cnidaria; class Anthozoa; order Malacalcyonacea; family Plexauridae; genus Paramuricea; species Paramuricea clavata. Next base: position 16,188 of record CACRXK020004866.1, on the reverse strand, counting down.
AGGGATAGCATATCTCGCAAGACTCTTAAAAATACTTCCGATCCCATATCCCCTTTGCATACGTGCACCACGAAACCCAGCGATATTCCCACCAAGCTGTTGTCTCAAGAAATGGTCTTTCAATAGTTTAGCATCCACAACTAGTCTTCCGCGCATTTTTAGATAAAGTACTGAGATCTCTTCTGTCTAAAGTGAAGTGTTGCGATTGACTTCCCGAACTCAAATGAGACGTTTTCGTTTTGGTCATTCTTTATATTCACTTCAATGGTCTCAAAAGAATTTACTTTGACCGGTACGTATTGCAAATTACGAAAACTGGCGTGAACTGTGTTTCCATATTTCCCTTCGATATTAACGATTCGTAGTAAAGGAACTTTCACATCGCCCACAAACTGTGCATCAACGATATCAGTATAGATATACATGGAGGAAAATTCACCATTGATATCTGCAGCACAGGGACTCGACGTTTTCTTTTCAATAAGTGTGTCCTGGTCAAATCCCAAGACCGTTGCTAATTCGCCGGTAAACCACACAGTTGTGCCGTGTTTTACATCAATCAAAACCTTGCGAGAACTGCGATTATAACTAAACTTTACTTTTGTCTGTGTTTCTTTCGACATGCCGGCATTGAGTGTTTTTGTTAGTTGGTCGATAGAAGAATATTGTGTTTCTTTAAGCACGACAGTTTGATAAGGGTCACTGCCAATTTTATATAAAAACGTTTGTTGCACTCCACGTCTTAGCGTGCTCCACGTATGTGGATAATGCAGTTCCGTCAATGCGACTTCCCACTGTCCTGGCAATACAATGGTTTCAGCCAATTTCACTCGAAAATTCGCTACCGTATTATTTGGAAAATAGGCCAACGAACTATTACTCGGTAGCGTGAGATAAAACTGTGTTGCCATATTGAAGACCAATACACAAATGAACACAACTGATAAGTTTCAAATACATTTATTTAATATCTTTTACACTCTCTGCTGGTACCCAAGAACTAAATTTATTGGGGTAGCCCAACCATTTTACAAAATACTCTTTACGTTTATTACGCATGCGTGATCTAAGTCAGAAAAGACTTTCTCGTCACCGCTTTCGTTCTGGACTACGCAGAGATTGGGGACGTGTTTACCATCGTCTTGCGTGCACTCAAAGTCGAAGAACATTAAGTTTTTGGTGTCTTCTACGTCGTTTTCCACGGCCACATCATCATCGAGCAAATTGTTTCCTTCTTCAGGGGATCGTGCCTTCTTCGCCTTTACAGGTTGAAGATAACATTGGTGGTTTTCTGGTTTGACGTATTTCTGACAGGTGGAACATCTCACTTTGCCACAATGATGATCACGAAGACTGGCACGAGTAACAACACGTTTGCACTTCATGCATTTAATTAAAGCACGACACAGGGATTGGGCAGGACCGGCGTCATCTTTATGGCGGTTGAAACATTCATCACATTTAAAGAAACGGTTACAGTCTTTGCAAAATTTCCATTCAACGATGGGACAGTTTTGGGTATTACACAGTTTGCACAGATCGCCACAGGGATGGTCAGTAATCTTGTCGAAACCTTTCTTGAATTTATGGCAATACTGTTTACGGGCGAGGAAGGCAGGCATACTGGTGATCACGTTGTAATGGCTGTCATGGTGGTACAAGTATAGGTGTTTCTCTGTTTCAGGACCTGAGTAGATGAGGGCATTCAAATGTTCCTTGGAAATCACGTTGAGTTGATAATCAGGAAGAGCTGCTTGGAACATCTTGACTTCCGGGATGCCACAGGGACCAAGAGAAACACCTGCAGCCTCGTGGAGTTCTCGAGCAAGGCGTGATTGCATCCCTCGACGATGATCAACGATACTCTTGTACTTTGGATCTTTGTCCAGCATTGCTTTGGCCACCACGATCGCGCGGGCACAACAGAGATCATCCTTGTTCTTAATTTAAACGATACAGTCTTTTTTCCCGAGAAAACTTTCGAGGTTTACAACATCACGCTTACGACCGGTACCACCCTGAGGCATTTCGACATGGACCACGTTGACACTGACAGAGTCATCCAAAGTAAATTGATCATTGGATTGTACGACACGTTCAACAGCTGCCAGGAAACGTTCGGGGGTTAGACGATCGCGTTGTAGGAAAGGCAAGGAAATGGATTTGTCCAGCTGATCCGAGTTGAGAATCAAGCGAACTTGATCGTGAGGTGCCATGTCACTCGTGAGTCGGTCAAATAAGTGTTGAAATGCGCGGTTCAACGTCGACATGACGTTCGACACCCCGTGCACGTCCAACGGATTGAATCGAACAGTATAGTCTGTGCCTAAAAAACCGTAATACACTATTGTACTAACCAAGTAATAGGAATCAGAAAGACTATGGTTGGTAAGAAGTAGCCTTAAACACCCAACATTTCATGAGTCGTGTTTACACTACAAGCCTTCGTCTACTGGCCAAGGCAAATGTGGCGCGTTTACACCATTGCGTTATTTTTATAGCAATAATCATTATATAGATCATGATCATTGTAACATTATTACCCTGTAATATAGAATAATTTGGATACCTAAAAACGGAAGGTTGTACAAACAACACTAATAGAGAGCTCAAGATCTATGACGCGCCAGCTCAACTACGCGGTCTGAATATCAGTTCAAGAATGAGCCCTAAGCAATTACATTACCGTAATAAATGTTTGAAGATTTTTCAAATAACCTTAAAAACTGCTAAGTTCGACTAAAGCGATGCAGTGTTTGCTGTAATTGCGACTTTAAGACGGTTTTAGGGTCGCAATAAGCGTTCACCTTGCGTGAAAGTCGTGATAATGCTTAGTTTAACGTTTTGTTTAGCACGACAAAGCCTTTGAAAATACCCCTGAGACCACGAATTATTGATAGTTTTTGTCTTGCATAACAAATTTCTTTCTTTCACAAGCGTGTCGTTGAGCCGGCCGGGTCGTAGGTCTTAAGTTCGTTATTTACCGGATAGTGCTACTTGAAAAATCTAGCTGCAATTCAAAGCGTAAGCCCTGTAAGTACTAAAGCCTCATTTGAGAGTTATGACCATTTATAAAAAGCTTATTTGTTGGACATCCTTCGTACAGCCAACTACAGATGTACATATAAGCAATAAACACAACTCTTACAAGCCCCGGTTTACACTATACCGGATTCGCTGGTCACTACATCTTCTTTTGCCGTTACGGAGCAATGGCTAGTAGCAAATGCTTATTAGTTCGACAGAACTGGCATGTTTATTTGGCCCTCTGAGATTAAAAAAACCCACAACCTTTCGATAGCTACAAAATTTGACCCACTCCGATAGCAATCCGGTACAGTGTAAATGGAGCCTAATAAAAACGAAACCTTACTCGCACATAACAATCTATATCCCACACGTAGCCGATGTTACGCTTAAAAATATAAAAACAGTTCAATGTGTACCTGTCGTCCTGAATTTCCTCACGCTGACTTGCCTGGCTGATTTAATAGTGAAATACTCCTCTGGTCTTTGGCGCCTCGAGGGGACGTCATTACTGGCGTGCTTTCGCTTGCTCCCTTCACCTATTTGGTTTTGTGGCGGTTCAGGCAAATGTTCGAGTTCGCATAAACCATCATCATTGGCCCAGTCTTCGTTGAACAGGCGACGTTGATCCTCTGTCCAGTTTGCCATCATATCAGGGTCAACTCCAACCGGATTCTCCCGTTCAATATCTTCGGCCATCGCGTTCGTCCAAAATATAATGCGCTGTTGAAGAACAGCTTCCTTCTGCTCATCAGTCAGAACAAACGACTCCTGAAGAAAGTCGAGTTCACTTTCAGCTTCACAAGCTTTGATAAGATCCAACGTATTAATCTAGAAATATCATAAACATATTAATCTAAAACTATCGTAAACATATATTCAAAAACAATTTTATCCAGCCTATGACTCTGAAACTATCGTAAACATATATTCAAAACAAATACACAAACTTACCGAATGAGCCATTTTAAAAACAATCCAACGCAATCCAAAAGCCGAGAACACTTCACCAGAGAAAACCATAGAACACTTGTCAAAACGCAACAGTGAGAAATGAAACGTGTGTTCGAAACACGATATTTATAATCTCTGATAATTTGTTTGGTCGCGCTACTGTGCTGTGCCGCTAATTGATCTCATTACTGTAATGCTAATTGGTCACCTGCCACATCTGGTCCAGACCTGCCCGCGTTAATCGGTCGCGCTACCTGTCGTAATGCTAATTGGTTGCCTGCCACATTTGGGCCAGACCTGCTCGCGTTAACTGGTCGCGCTACCTGCCGCAGTTGGCCCAGGCCTGCCCGCGTTAATTGGTCGCGCTACCTGGTGTCATAGATTCTGCAAGCTCATTATAAAATCCGCCAGATTGTTAGCCGAACAAAGTGACGTCATAGATCCTGCATACTAATTAATTCCGACACCTAAGTTTGCATACTAATTACTTCCGCCGCCAGACGGGGGGGGGTATTACTACTTACATTTATCAAAGTATCATCGCGGTTTTCGCTGCATTATTCGTTTGACACTTCAATTGGACGTCACTTTGTCAGCTTCTTGACATGTATTTCTTGCTTTTATATTTATTTGGTTAAATGTTTCAACTTGAATGAGAAATTTGTTTTATTAAAGAATTCATCGGATCGGATTGGAATTCTTTTTCAAAACTCGGATAGGATTCGGATTAGACAATTTCGAATCGGATTTTAAACATTAGGCAATTGTCGGATTATAAACGTCCAATCCGAACCGATGCACACCTCTAGTCTATTGTCAGTATTCTAAAGGTATATTATTTAAATGATAAAGGTGTGCATGATTTTGAAAAAAGAATGTTTATCAGCAAATTAATCGAAGTGGTTAGCGCACTTGCCTTTCACCTCTAAGGTCGCAGGTTCGAATCTCAGTGACAACTTCTCAATGTGACTCGAACCCAGTCCTCATGTGAAAAGAGTAAAACAGTCAACGCTCTGCCGGAAGTCGTGGGTTTTCTCCGGGTGCTCCGTGCTTCCTCCCACAGGGAAAGTTGACAGGGTGGGTTAGGCACATAGGTCTGGAGGCAGATCATTAATGAGGTACGGACTAGTAGCGGCTGCACAAGCACCATTTGTAAGCTCAAAGTCTATCTCGGTCTGCTTCACGTCAGTCCGGTTCTATCTATCTATTCATAATGTAACCAGTCACTGAAAAGCCCTATAGGGAGTGTGTTGTGAAATATCTGTATCTGTATCTGTATCTGTAAGGGCTGCTGCCCCCAGTCCCCCTCCCCCCGATTGCTACGGCCCTGAGAAGTAATAAACCGAAAAACATTTACCGATTTACGATTTGTTTTACGTTATCCATGTAAATGCCGTGATTTCGTAAATCAGTTTATACCAATGGTTTATACTGACAATATCATTTTATAATATTTTCTCTGTTTAAACAACTAAAATTTTGTTATACTATTATTGCCGTAATTTTCCGAATGGCCAACCCGATTTTCCGAATATGTTAATTCTGTGTATTCTTCTTTATATATTTGGTAACTGTGTACATACCTTGAACTTCGTGTGGAATATAAAATCTCTTCAGCACATGTTGAACGTAAGAAGCTGAAACTGCCGCACCAAATTGGCACCAAGTCGAATTTTGACCTTCATCATTTGCCCACTTTGTAATGGATTTACAGGACAGCCACGGTACTCCAGAGTTCTGACAAGTTGCATATACACCTTAAAACGATAAAATTGACGTTATCATTGACTTTTAAGGGAAATATCGGAGCTCGAAGACTTTCATGTGTTTCACACGAGAACGTTAGCCGGAAGGACACATGTTTCTGTCAATTTTCTGACGAGCTTTAGTTCTCCACGAGCCTTTGGTTAGCGCGTCTGATCGGTCATCAGAAACTTGCAGATTCGATCCTCTCTGAGCATTGCCATCCCAAGCTTAAAGGTTGTTGGAATGGCAGCCATCTTGAATATTTGAATAATAAATTTTGAACAGTCTAATATTTATAATACCGCGAGTGCGTATCATGAGGGTAATTCCAATTTTGAATATCTGACACTAATTTTCAATTCATACCTAGAAAAACTGTAAATAGTCTTTATTTCTTCTTGTTCTTCTTTATTTGAACATAAATAAGAGCTCAGACAATATAAACTTTCACATTGTTTAAAATTTTTGGTTTTGTGTTTAAAATTTCTGCACTCACGAGACCGTGCAGAGTGGACGCGGGCTCTTATTCGTCCCGATTAATTTTAATCGGTACAGTTTTTAGCCAATCAGAAATGAGTAAATTGACTAAAATGAAATTAGTTATGAAATTGGTTACGTCTTTTCATTAGAGTCTGTCTATTTATCTATTTTTACTGCGCAACCATTGCTGGAACAGCGCTTCTAACTGACAAGATTAAATTTAGCAAACAGTTTTTGTTTATTTTTCCTGTTTCACGAGGAAATTATTCCGATCGTTCGCATTAGTATACCTACTTTTTGACGCCGTGTCCATTCCAATGGTTCCCCCTTTGTGCGAATCCCTCTTTTTGTCGTCACCATCTTGTAAACCTGTCGTAAACTGACCAACATGGACTTTTGGAACTACCACATTTTCACAAGGACCAACCCACGCAAATTTGCCACGGTCAAACAAACGCACCAATCCCAAATTGCAGTCATACGTTGTAGGATCAAAATTCGACAAATCATCATCCTGTTGCTCAAGAAAGCAAACTTGCGATGACATTACGACATCACCAAGGAAATGTGCTTCTTTCCTTACACCATCGCAAACTCCCAGACTAACAATAGCTTTCGGTTTAAGTTCTTGGATTGTTTCATAAACAAGAACATCATGGCCTGACGAAGTGCCGGTCTTGCCTAAGTATGGAACTTTTAAGAGCGTCACTTTATTTCTGCCTATTTTTCCAAATAAACAGTTTTTGTCACTTTCGTCTTTCTTGCTGGGTATTTCGACATTGTTTAATATTTTTTGCGCTTCGTTAAACTCCGTGTCGTCCACTGTCAACAAAAGAACGTCGTTAAATTCTTTGAATTTGGCGTCCGACGTTGCAGCACACTGATCTAAACAAAGCAACATACACACAAATAAAGAAATTAATAATAAAAAAATGAAATAGATAGACAGACAGACGGATGCAAGATGGATTTTATTTTTATTTTCCGAGACAAAAGCATCTGTAAATTGAAACCACACAATGGTATTAGGTACTACTCCAAGTGACCATCGATAGCAGAGAATCAGAGAAAAACTTCACTTGACCCGGCGTTTGCCGCGACTGCGAATTGATTCCGCTAGTCAACTGATCATCGCATGTCTACACTGTATCACAGTCCCTTCAGGGGATCTTTTGGGATCACAGAAGCGAAGCTAGATGTCGAGCGCCTGTCGGCCGGAGAACGAGCGGAAAGGGAAGGGAAAAAGGCTCTGTGGACATTCTACTCATAAAATGGGTACACCGCGTTGTTCAGACAACGTATGTTTTCCACTGGCTGGAAGATGAATTGATCGACAAACCTTTCATGTGGCAGAATCGTGCACCGAGGATGGTTGAGACGAATGTTTCCGACAATTTCTCATTGTTTCATTGTTAAAGCGTGACCAAAAGGAAAGTGTATTTAGTGTGCTGACCAGTATTGAAGTATTGGCTGTGTGTCCAATAAGATTTGAAAAGAGCATAATTTATCACTTGTTTGTGATGCTACTAAAAGTCGCTTAATCAGCGATGTCAACAAGAGGGCCGTGATGTTTGTAATATCGCATTAAAAAGCATTGCTGGAGAAGAATTGAAGGATTTTAATGACCTTGGGGTTCAGGGATTAAACTGTCCATCGACAATGGTCAGAAAGAAATCGATACGTGATGCAGAGTACATCATACGGTAGTATACGGTTTTGCACGATATTTATACATGATAAGCGATGCATTTTCATGATTCGAAATAGGCCACTTTTATATACCTGCCATTTTAAATATATTTTTTGTTTGCATGTACTCCGTTTATATCCTTATGAATCGCTATGTTGAACGCAAAAAAACACAAGAGTCCTATAGACCCCTATTTTGTTTACGTTTTACTGCAAGGCAAAAATACCCAGGAGAGTATTTTATTGTAGTTTTGTATTGTCATAAGCCGTTCATCAGCATTCTTGGTTTTGTTCTTTTGTTTTTTGGCAGTGAAAGCATGCTTACCACCCAAATAAAAGTTTTTTTGTCGAGTTCTTGGTTGTCCTTTGCTCTCTTGGGTGATTTTCCCAGCAGAATAACTAATCTTTGTATTCTTGGAAAAGACTTATTTGATGTTGTTCTGCCTGCAGCTACAAGCAGTTTTAACAATCATCAATGACGAAACACCAACAACTTACTGTATACCCTCTCGAGGAATTCGGCGGAATATTATCCCGTGGATGAAGAATACCTTTCTGGAGCGGGGCTAGCCTGTGTAGCAGCGCATCCCCCTCCTAGCTTCTCCCACCCTCGCTCTCCCCCTATGTAGCGCGGTGCATATCAACTTACGAACCTTAAAAACAACGGCTGGGGAAATTTAATGATAAATTGACTGATCATATGGTATAAATGCAGCTTTCCAATAGGGAAATCTATAATTAATCTATAATATTACATAAACAACATACCTGTGGTATCTTCTGTCTGTGTTAATATTTCTTCAATGCTATTCAGTTTTTGTTTCACTTCACTCATTTCATATTTCACTTCAGTCATTTCATGTTTAACCTCATTTTCAAGAAACAGATGGAAGTCATTTCTCAGATGATTGATTTCTTCATTAAGTTTTTCTACTTCCTTTGTAGGGAAATCCAATTCTTTCAAGTTGCCAATCCTCTCCAGAGATGTCTTGCTAAAATTCAAAGCAGCGAACGCGTCTTTGGCGTGCTTGACATAGTCATCGAACGTGACTTTATTAATTCGAGGGCTGGACGTATGACAAAGAATGTTTCGTAAAAGACGAAGCTGATCAATGGCAAGTGCAATCGTTTCATTTGCATCTCCGCTCGAGCTCCTCACGGCAGAGTGGAATGGAGCAGGGACTGGCTTCCGTCCTTTTAAATATATTTCTCCAAGCGTCTTTTTCTTCCCTGTGCTGTCTGGTAGCGCAAATGTTCTTGCATACAGAGTGGCTTGAAATAGTGCAGTGCAGTCCCACTCTTTAAATGAGTTGTTCGTGGGGATCTTTGTGTTTGGAGCCTCATTGTTGTGGAGTATATTGCGTACAAGAGGCGAGTCATCCCAAACTGTAGAACTTGGTGCAACTCTGGTGTCCCACATGTCTACAAAGATGCTACGCAAAGCATCTGGGAATTCCTTTAGGACAATTGACGCAAACTTGAAGTAGTTCAGCTCTTCATCAGAATACGGCTGCAAAGCCATGTTGGCTGACTTTATGAGCATAAATGACACGGGAAAAAAGGACCTGAAAAACTGATACAAAGAAAAACATCGATAAGGCACATGTTCAGAGCAAACAGGTCTGACTTGTAAATTTAATGGACGTAACATAAAGAGTTTACAGTTTACGACGCAATGTTTCGAAACTCCAGTAGGGTTGGGCGATATTAAACAAAACACATCATGATTATTGTTTAGGAAATTATTCGATAATATCGCGATAAATGTATTAAAAACAATACCGTTGTTGCAATTTTAGATAATATACAGTAAAAACATATTAACGTGACAAAAATAAGATACATCAGTTCATATCTTATTTATAAAGATCAAATTTTATTTCATCATTGCATAAAGCTGTCCACTGCGATAATGGCAAAGCTGGGAAAATTGTATGTTGGAGGAACGATGTACACATGCCAAACAATATCGCGATATTCATTGACCATTACGATATGTGCATGATCACTCATGTTTCTACCTTCGATACAATAATCAAAAGACAGGTAAATTTTTTATATTTTATATTGGGTTTCTCATTTGTGTCATTTTAAACTGCCAACTTCAAACAAATGGTAATCAGTTCAAGGGTTCAGTCATTTGAAAATACGTGAAATGACAAAAATGTGTAATGATGTAATATGTTTATTTCGGTTTGCGATAGTCGCACTACACTTTGGAAATCACATATGTTGTATGAATTATTTTTTATATTAAGTCGCTGGGACCTAGGGCTAGCGACTATAGACTTGCTTTTCACTTTTCTACTCTTAATGAAAAAGTTTTAACATGTTTACCCTGCTTGTGACGTCATAAAAAGTCAGTTAATTACAGTAGGTCAATTATAATACCAAAATGGCGGACTACACACTGTTTTCGGACAAAATATTTCGTAAACCGAGTGAGGCACTAAAAAGTTGTAAAGGGTCATCAGATATAATTTTAAAAGTTCTTTCAAATAAGACAAAGTTGATTTTTATTGCCATATCCCTTTAACTATGGTTTTGATGACCTCAGGAGTTTGGTTAACCATATAAAACTACTCTAAAGTGACCGAAAAATTTTCCAATGTTTTTAATCATTTCTAAATTTCAGACAGCAACCAGAGACGAAGTTTTGGACTCATATTGATCGCTTACTCTCAAGATAAAAAAATTAGCGTGACCCCTCTCTTGACGTAACATGCATAACCTCAATGATCCAAGATGGCAAACAGCTCACTTTTCTCAGTCGAAATATTTTGAAAATTAAGCAAAATATAAACAATCTGTAAGAAAGTTTAATATATATATTAAAGAGTTCTTTCAAGTAAACTTAATTAATTTTTTTATTGCCAATGTCACCACGCCTATAGGAAGAACATTCCTTACTTATTTTAACCCGCGTTCAACGAAGAACACGTCAAAATCAATGGCTAGGCATTGTTAGTACAGCTTTGCCCTTGGCTATAAATAATACCCATATTCTGGTATCTAATTTAATTATTCTCTTATATGTATATTATATACACTTATAAACTAACAAATTTGTTAGCATGACCTCTAAACTGGAAAGCAGTAATTATAAGCAGTTTTCTCACGTGCACGTATGGAAAAGTTTAATTAAATATTTCTAAATTTTACATAAATACATCGACAAATAGACTTCAATTCATGCAGAAAACTGACAAGATGCTGTGCTTTTATTAATTCATGCTTTCCATGGAAAGCAGCTTTATACATTTCATTTCCGGCAGCCGCAAGTGATTGGACTCGGGCCACAGCCGTCGTTGATTGTATACCATATTATATCAGCATAAATATTAAAATATAGTTAAAACACGTTTACTTATCTATACCAAGTCTACTTCAAGGTGTATTTGCCATTTTGCTGTGGTATCGATCAGATTTCAAACCGTCTGTGACATTTAAAATAGTTTTATTAACCACCATGTTGCTTTGTCTAATTAATAGTGAATGGCCATATTCAAATCCAACACTATCCGTGCAAATATTCGACAAAAAAATGCAGTTAATCGCGCTAATGTTTCACTTTCGAGTTCGCTGTGTTGATATGTTCATCCTTGTGACATTTACCGTCATTCAGTATATTATTCACCACGTAGTGCCGAGTTAAAATCTCTCTCACTGAATAAGAGAGGGTAAGAGACTGCCGCTCGCAAACGACACACATCCCCGACACTTTATTTGATCCCAAGGATAGTTTCCGCGAGACTGTTTCATTATTTGTTGTGTCTGCTCTACTTCCAAAATGCGAATGCCAAAATAGCCGCTACTACCGTGAAAAATGTCAACCTCAGCCCTGTATTGAGATCAACCAACAACGAGCAGCCACTACTGAAAATATGTAAAAGTATAAAGTTTAATTTAACTCACCGTTCAGAACGTGCGGATTGATCTATTCCACATCTACATAGAAAACATTCGCTTTACACAGCGTGTAGACTATTATTATTGCCTTGGACATAAAATAACTTCAAAGTTCTCTTTATTTCTCAGTTTTCTGCTTGTTTAGTGAATTGATTCGAGGACGCACTTCCGTACTGCCAAATATCTCGACGGGAAACCGATTGTCTGAGAATTTATCCTTCCAAACAGGAATTTTATATCCACCATACATTTACATCTTACAGTGCCCAACATAGACATAGGCATACCGGAGGGAAAAAATTATGGAGCCAGACGTAAATATGCCCATGCAGACGTTGATGCAAATTGCCCGCGAATACAAAATTTTGACGTATAATATTTCAGGATCGCCAATATCCACTAAGGGACTGCTCATTATTTATTGTACAGGGGGAGACTGAGGAGAAACTTTAAAGTTATAATATTTTTTCGTTGGCTCCCTCTTAAGATAAGTAAAATTTTCAAAGCCCCCCCCAACAGGCAAAACAAGAACATAAATTTTAACAACCCCCCCCCCTCTAGCTTTTTATCTTTATTTAGAGAAACAAAAACTCTTTATTTAGAGAAACGCAAATAGATAATGGGGACCAATAGACAATTCTCATTATAGACTAAAAAAGTATATTCCCGGGAAGGGCATACTAAAATTAATAAAATCGCAATGTTTGGTTGTGAAATGTTGTAAAATGTAGAAAATATATAGCCTTCCAAAGTTGCAAAAATTTTGTATACTTTTGTATTGCAATTTTCGCTTGCAATACAAAAGTATACAAAATTTGCAAACTTTGCAAGGCTATATTTTCCGTATTTTACAACATATCGCAACCAAACTTTGAAATAATTTACTTATTTTAGTATGCTCTTTCTAGCAATGGTGATTTATTTGCATCAAGGCCGGATTTTTGAGGGGAGGTGTGGAGAGGTGCGCACCTCCCCTGAGATCGTTTTGCACCTCCCCTGAGAATTTTTGCACTTCTCCTGAAAGGTCATGCACATCCCCGGAAAGTTTCAATGATGGAACAAAGTGAAAACGTGATGGTTGCTTAGGATCTACACTTCGTGACATAAGAACGTTTTCTCTGTAAAATTGAAACAGTGATAGGCATTCATATCTGTGTCAAGTACACTGTTAATGCAATGTTTTGAAAGAAACTTTGTAGCAATTGCAATAAAGGGCAAGATTGGAGTCATACACTCATAATTCATTAATACACTGGTACATATGTACACTACATGCATACCTCACCTTGTTGATATTGGCCTGTTCTACAATAAGCCCTAATTTTCCATGGGGTTATTAGCTAGACTGCTGCACCTCCCCTAACATTTTCTTCCAACTCCCCCACTATTTTCACCAAAATTCGGCCTTGATTTGCATCTCTTTGCCTAGTTCTAAAATTAGTCTACAATGGGAATTGTCTATTTACATGAACATAAGAGACTTGGCTTCCATTTATAAATATTAGGTCTATAAACATTATTTGTTGTTAAGTTGTTTTGTGATACATTTTTAAAACTAGTAATGTTTTATTCAAACTGGTAAATATTTTCAAAGCCCCCCTTCTTTCGTCTCTCTGTATTTTTTCAAAGCCCCCCTTTCAGGTTTTAAAAAATTTAAAGCCCCCCCCCAGTCTCTCCTCAATCCCCCCTGTAGAATAAATAATGAGCGGTCCCTGAGATACAATTTTTTAAAGTCTTTAAATAACAAATACTTTTAATTATGACATTTACCCCCACATTTTTTCAATATTTTCCTTTTCTAACTTCAAAAATAACCAAACTTCAAACTACATTTGCTGTTTAATAAAAGTCCGTTTTTCTTGAATCAGGTTGCGTCTTGTTCAAATTCAATCAGTTTCTGAAAACTCTTGTCGTCAGTAACAATGCCATTACAACTAGTTGGCAGATTTGGTACAGATTTGTGAACTACAAGCTTGCTGCCTTGCTGGACTTGTTACAACTTGACGATGATGTGGCTTGTTGTCAACAAGCTACCAACAAGTTGTTCCAACAACTTGTACCAGTCTTGAACAGTCAAACATATTACCGATACAGAGTTATGTATAAACTAGCAGACGGCCGGCCAAGTCATCAATTTGTACAACTGGATGGCAACTTTATGTTAGAAGCAGGTAACAGGCATTTTCTTATAGTTCAAGCATTGGTGAACAAGACTATATGTGTTACCACTTCTGATTTTTGCTTTATAGCCGAAAATTTGAGAATTTTTAAATTTTGCCTATTAAATTACTATGATCGGAAAAAATGTAAAATCGCATGTTCTCTTATACGAAAAATAACTTATACCACTAGAAAGAGCGTAAAAAACTATATATAAGACAATTATATTAAGTGCGTTCTACGTTTTCCCAATCCTTTTTCGAGTTTTTAATGTTAAAAAATGCAGAAATGACCAAATTAATGCTAATTAATACCCATTTTGCCAACTTTAACCATCTTTAATTCAAAATCGGCTTGAAAATCGCACTAGTCGCTTAATTATCTTATATATAGTTTTTTGCGATCTTTCTAGTGGTATAGTTTATTTTTTGTATAAGAGAACATGAAATTTTACATTTTTTGCCACCATAGTAATTTAATAGGCAAAATTTTAAAATTCTCAATATTTTGGCTATAAAGCAAAAATAAGAAGTGGTAACACACACAGTCTTATTCACCAAGGCTTGAACTATAAGAAAATGCCTGTTACCAGCTTCTAACATAAAGTTGCCTTCAAACTCTCTTTAGAGGCACTTTTTGCCACCTTGGCCGGCCGACTATAGGCAAACTACATAACTTATGTATACTGTAGGGTAGTTTGCCTAGTTTATAAATCTTTAAATAACTTGGCTCCAGACTATTTAAGTAATATGTTCAAACCATTGTCAACAGCTTCCCATGCAGCGACATACCAGAAGCACTGCCAATATGGACTTATGGGTACGAAACCATAAACTAAGCAATCACCACGAGTGGACTGCAATATACACTGGAGCATATTTTTATAATATGTTGCCACCAGATATAAGATTTTCCAGCTCATTTCAAGCATTCAAGCTTACGTCCATGAATTGTTTTTAGATATGTATAAAAACAACTCTTAAGATATATATTAATTTTAATTTGTTATAAATATCGATATGTACTTTATGTAATTATGTATAGAAATGTAAATTATACTGCATGTAAACATACTTAAAGTAGGGTACAGTGCGTATGTAAACAAAGCATTTGTTTACATGTCTGTATTCAAAATTTTGAACTTTATTCGACAACGTACCATTTATATAAATTTCTATGTGCGCATGCGCAGATTGGACTGTACCCTATCAGGCTTTAATTGTACAGATAATTTTAATAGGTCCAGTGGAAGATTAGCGGAAGCTAAACTGGCATATTTCCTTGTAAATTAACATTCTTTAAACAACTTGCTGCAGGTCTGCAAACCAACAAGTTGTAGAACAAGCTTGTTGACAACAAGCTTTCTTCAAGTTGTCAAAGTTGATAAAATAACAAACTTTGTTACAAGTTGTCAACAAGCTTGCTACAAGCTTGTTCCGTCGATATTTTTACGTGTGTAGTCGAATACAATTATTAAACAATTTTTGATGGAAGGTCGAGTAGGACATGAGGAATTATTAAGGCCGAGGTTTGTGTTATCTCAGAAGTGGAAGGCTGAGGTAAATAACACAAACCGAACCATAATAATTTCTCATATCCTACGAGAACCGAATTCAATAATTGTTTTATTATTTATTTGTCGGAATACACAAAAAAGGTCGACGAATCTTTCCTTTGAGGAAGCCATTTGTATTTTCCCTCTTTTGGCATAAGGCGCTTAAATTGACGTGACGTCATGTTACATTGTTTTTCAATATACTACGAAATTACGTCAAACGTGGTATATTTGTTTTCAATATTCTACGGTGATGTCACAACTCCAAATTTGGACAGCTACCGAGCGGATATGACGATTTCACCGACAGCTCTTAGCCAATCAAATGTCTTGAATTATTTTCAATAAATAATAATATTAAATAGTTAATTGACATGGTCTAATTTATTAATTAATTTAAGGTGGCTCCCTACAGTTATTCTTGTTTAAACAATAATTCCGTAAAACAGGCTTATACGTGCAGAACGCTAATTCTTTTCGACTTGGTGGCAATATTGGTCAACTAACGAATATTTCGAAGTAGATTTCGACGATGTCAATGTTCCCATGGCAACATGACGACAGCATAAGGCCTTCCAATTTAACCCATAAATGTGCCGCTATCTCAAAAACGATGTCGGTGACCTATCTTTTTTATTTCATATATCAATAAGGAATGATGCTCTGCA
>CACRXK020004865.1:2636-27021 GCA_902702795.2 Paramuricea clavata | reverse complement strand
TGTCTAATCGGCCAATCAGCGCTCAGTCCAGATTCTGGACTGAATAACCAGGCAAAATGCCGCTTTTGTGTCAGGCCGTACTTTTCTCCCCTTCGCCCACGATCAGGCGTGCCTGTGCCCTAAAAAGTACGGCCTGATACTCAGGTTAGGTGTTAGGTGGGTGGTCATCCTCACTGATCTCAAAAATATGGCGGACTGTCATGAATAGCCGGCTAAAACAAGGGAGCCAACGTTAACGAAGGTAAGCTTGTTTTAAATATTAATTTTATAATTGCTTTAAAACCCGACGGCCTTTGGCCTTTCGCGTATATGAAACAACTAAACAAGACAGCATATAATTTCAGTGTATTATTAATATTGATTCCCTTTCATATTATTTTGAATTTTTTAAATTAAAAAGAAAGGGAAGTTATTTGCATGCGAGAATTTGACGAATAGAGACCTCTGCCAGCAGGGAACGTTTATCGATAAAGCCATTTAATTAAAGGCAGTTTTAATAGTTTTATAAAGAACACTTTAAAACGTTTTGCGAAGTGTTTGTGGTTGAATTTTACCTTAAAGTGAAGCTTATATTACGCATAATAACATTCCTAACAATGGCTAACATATATATGTTGGGAAATTGATAATTTTGCAACAGTCCAACTAAGCTGTCGTCAAATGTAGTGTTGGAGGTTAAAGATGTTAAGTTTACAATACTTATACATTTTGGTTTTACACATTGAATAGAGTTTATAATTAAACAAAAAATTTTACAAACATTTTCAAATGCTAATAAAAGAATCCCCACCCTCCCTCCTTTAATATTACATTGTTATTTTGCTTTCTAACATAAATGTTTTTGTCTAGAGATTAATGCAAGAATGATGAATAAATGTACTGGATATTGGCTTGATAATTTTGTCAGAACAACCCACTTGCAAGACAATCTTACCTAACTTCATAAGTATGTATTCAATGTACATAAGTATTCAATGGTATGGATACTGCTGTTTGCAAGCTACCATTAGGCATACAATATTTTTCATGTTTGTTTACGTTTTAAACGTTCAGGTTTTGACCGGAAAATGTTAACGTTTTGAGCAAACCAATCAACGTTTGCCACAATCTTCAAAGTTTCATTGAACACACCGCCAAACGTTGATTGGCTTGCTCAAAACGTTAACGTTTTCTGGTCAACTGAATCTGAACGTTTGAAACGTAAACAAACATGAAAAAAATCGCACACCTAATGGTAGATTGCAAATAGCAGTAATAACTAACAGCTACAATAATCATATATTATGTGGATGGTCAGATCAATGGCACACAATATGTACAAAACTGAACTTGTGATACCTTCTACTCAAACCGATATTCTCCCACAACACAAATTGTTTTTGTGTGGATATGCTGTGTTAAACCGAACAGTGTGGTATATCATTAACTGTGCACAGGATTGGAATTTAATTATATACTTCATTCATGACCTTTAAAACATTCTCTACTATTCAGTGGTCTTCGACATATCATGGACTCTTTGCTACAGTATTAATGCATGTTCCTGGAATAGTTTGTGTATGTTACTCAACAGTTAATATTGGCAAGTGTAAACAACAAGTGACAGAACTTTTGCTTCATATGATTACAATAAAGTTTTTCAAAATGGGTATGGATTGACAAGTATGGATTGACAAGTGACAGTTTACTAAATAGACACTGCGAATATTGTTTGCATGAAATTTTTATTTTTTGACTGCATAATTATCCGAGTTACAATAATAATCACATAAAATTAGTTAAATTTTCTCGGGGGGTGGGGGGGGGGGGTTGAGTTGCCCCTGCTGCCATCTGTGCTGTCTACAGCCTTGTTAGATTTGTACTATGTTTGACTTTAAAATCTTATTTGCTATTATATTTATTATAATAAGTGATGAAAATGTGAATCAAGTTTTTTCGCAGATACATGTACGCGTCGCGTACCTATTTTTATTTTCGTAATTGATACCGATAAATATCGAGTGTTGGCATACGCTAATGAAAAAGTAACGAATGTTAGAATGTATTAATTGAGAATTAAGCGTTGAATTCTTTAATCTTTATCTGGAATCGGTAATCCCATCGTCTTGAAGAATGAACAACGAATATCAATCCAACATTTGTTGCTTGATAGAGATGTGATACCGTGATAAAAGTGCAGATTTGAAGATACAGGCTAGTAAATGACATTCTAAGTAGTGTTATTTTTTATAGCGATTGGAACAAGACTATTACAAAGAAGTTACGTCCGAAGGGGCCGAAGTTATGTTCGGCGAAAGGTATGGCTAGACTATATTTTTGTTCAGACAATTGCGTAATTTGATAATATACGAACTTGCTTGACTTTCAAAGCTCATAAATCGCTATAATGTTGACATCGACTAAAACTATCGCTATGAATGAGGACATATTGTTACACTGAATCGAACGTGGTGTTTTTGTCTTCATAGCATTGAATGAAGCGAAGATACGAAACATCAAAGCTGTATATTTGCATTGGTGCAATGCGTGAGTTTGACAAATAAATACATGATCGGTGGGCGGAACTCAGAATGTGTTGTTTTTGCAATTGGGCAGGCGGTATTTCTAGCTTCCCGTTTTCTCGTGCCCGCGAATACCGCCTGCTGCGCAGGCTATTCAGTGTTCATCACTTGGTACGGCACCAGCAATGATTGACTTTCGTTTTGAAACAAGATTGATTTTTCGCTTGCACGCAGTGGCGTACCTAGCGAAATTCGACAGGTCCTGCTCTAAAACTCACACATTCTAGGGGGGTCTGGGGGCATATGCTCCCCCGGAAAAATTTTAATTTTAGAAGTGTGGAATGGCCACTAAGCCTGGTTCACATTGATCGTAAACATCGGCGATGCCCATTGTCGGTGGTCATTGATGCATAAAATGTTTTGTGCATTTTCTTCTTCGTTGCTCACAGACAACGGATCGTAGAACATCGCCGATCAATGTGAACCAGGCTTTTCCTGCAATTTCACGGCGAAATACTCCAAAGGGAGCATCAAAAAATTACATACTTTTTAGAAAATTTTTTTGTCACTTTTTGAAATCGTATTTACTTATTTATCATATTTCACTATATATTTTTCAACTTAAAAATTTAGCTAAATATAGTCAAGTCGTGTAAGAGGAAAATATCATGTTTTCAATACACGTCTGTAATATGATCTTTCACTTGGTCAACGTGCAATTGCGTCAGCGTAACTGAACAATTGTTGTAGTGCCTGTTGAATATACAGCACTACAATGACTATATATACGGCTAGCATTCGTTAAAAAATTACTATGTTTGTTAGTAATGTTTAATAAACCATATTAAACGGAGTGGTATCAACTACGGACCACTACGCTTGGTACTCTGATTAATTTATTAATTCAGTACGCTATGGCTATGCTATGGTATTTATAAATATAATAAAATTGCCGTAGCGTTTAAAGTAAATATAGTGTATTAAAATGCGGCCAGATATCTACATATAAAATAACATAAACTTTGTAAATCTAAATTGGTAGCTATATCATTTTTAAACTCCATATAAGCGCTCGCGTTTCATGCAATGCATAAAGCAGATGAACTGGCAAATAATACGTTCATACTTTATATCAATACGACACAAAAATACACAATCGAGTCTGTTGACATGCATTTCGCGAGCTAAAATATCTTAGCAGAATCCAGAAATTATATCCAAATCACAATGGGCTTCCACGCTGGTTGATTTCCATATTCATCACTTGAGTAATCTTGATAGAGTTAGTAAAAAGTGGGTTTAATAAATCACGCGGAAAGCTCGCAAGTAAAGACAATACAAGGCCAAGTCCTGCCATTTCGAGAGAGCAGGACTTCGCATTTGTAAATAGCCGGTTTGAGCATGCGCAGATCTAATTATCCAATCAGAAACCAAGATTTTTGTATGAATTTACTATGAAATATTCTAGCAAGTCCTGCCATTTAATTAAAAATGGCAGGACCGAAACACGAGCGCGTGTAAATCAATATATTGCCCGGAAATGAGCTTTTGTAGAGTTGCAGTTGCTAGGTAACAGACACGGCAAGCTGTAAAATTACGTAAATGTAATAGAATACGGAAAACTTTTAAAAACTAATAACGAAACAGACGAGAAAATGATACAAAATAACAATATGATAATAATAAATTTTTAAAGCTTCAAGATAAATAAAGTAATGTTTTAATAAGGAAATTTTGGGAAATTTTTAGCCCTGCTACTGCAGTTGCACGAGTAGCAATAAGATACTTGTTTTCCATAAATCCATCCATCCGTATCTTCGTCGACTTCAGGAGAACCACAAACGTTAGCATATTTTGTGTCACAAAAACATACAGAGCATGCCTTTACTTCGTCCGCCATTTTTTAACATCCGTAGTGTGTTATGGGAAAAATTAACCATTTTAATTATGTTATTATTTATGCATTTAATTCGGCACATGTAAAGTTCGCCGTCTGAATCAGTTGCCGCACCAAAGTCGCATAATGCGGCAAGACATGTCGAATTTAATTTTTTTGCCGCACCAAATTAAGCTGCCGAACTTAATTTGATTCAGACGACGTGCTTTTGCCGTATCTAATTCTTCAATTGAATTCGGCACATGTGAAGTACGGTGTATTAATTGAAACGGGCCTAAAATTCGAAAATTGATCACTTTTTTCTATTAAAAATGGAACAAGAACAGACTGTTTATTGTTTACTTGGAGGAAGAGATATTTTTGCCGTTATGCCAATGGGGATTGCTTGTCGTGAACTGGTTGGAATAGCAACATTACGACTGGGGTAAACTATAGTAACTTTTACTTGAGTTTCATTAATTTCAAACAGACTTTATACGTTTAATATATGTTCCTCAAGAATATTATCTTTTGGTTGATGTTGACTCTGTTCTTGCACTGAAGAAAACAGCGCTTTTCGCGGTGAAGATTTAGAGGCAGTTGCATGTATTAAGCCTATTCGAAACACTTTGCGATTTGCAAGGCTTCGCTGAGAGAGCGAAACAGAAAATGGTAATTGCCGTTTGAAACAAAACGATCTGGACTCTGAACGCTCTCTTCTTTTGTAGAGTTCTTTACCAAATGAAATAACTGAAACAAATTTCGTACTTTCCGCCGCCAACAAGAATTGCACACACGATCTGATAAGTGAGACAATTTATTTATAACATGTACAATGCCAATGGTGACAGCGAAGCACACATTAATGCTAATGTGGTCGCACGACTTCCCTCATGATTTGAAGTTTGAGACTGGTTTTCTGTTAAAATTCGTCCTAATTTGCCTGTTCCGATTTTAGGGCCTGTTCATATGAGCCCGGTTAACCAAGCTGACCCGCTTTGCCGGGCTGGCCCGTTTTGCTTTCACATGAGACGGGCTAGCCCGGCAATCATATCTATTCATAGTAACGATTTCCCGTGATATTTTAGCGGGAAAGTAAAAGTCGTGTTTATTCAGTAAATTTGTATTTTTATCGACGGCAACAGCTTCGGGAGGTTTAATTTTGATAATTTCCTATATTTTTGAACTTTCTGGACTGTTTATAAGCGAAATAAAGCACGCAAATTTCCAGTCCGGCTTGCCGGGCTAGCCCGGTTATGCATTCATATGAGGCCGGTAAGCCGGGATCTCGCCTCGCTCAAGCGAGATCCCGGCAAACCGGGCTGGCCCGCTTCTCATATGAACCGAATCTTAAATTAATATAAAAACAATATGTGAGGCGGGATCTCGGCACTCGAAAACCAGCCCGGTTAACCGGGCTAGCCCGGCAGTGCCGGGCTCATATGAAAAGGCCCTTAGTTGAAAATGAGCACTTGCAAATTTGGCAATTATTGGCTGCGTTGCTTGCTTTTTTGGAGTTAAAACACAGCCATTTACACATTGTTTGTGTTTTGAATAAGCAGAGAAAACCCCGCAACATTTTAATGCGAGTTTGTTTGTTACTATTTGGGTTGCTGTCATTGGTTCTTTTTTGACAATTGACGCGCGAATGGGGCGTGTTATGAAAAGGGGCGTTTTACAAAATACCGGGCCTTGCTTGCAGGCCCACTATTCTTCCCTTGGGCCTGCACGCGGGCTAAGCCTCCATCGACAACGGTAGCTGATTTTTTATCCGATCTCAAAAATAAAACAAAAGTTATTCTCATTAGTTGTTAGATGTGTTGGAGACTGTTATTGTTATAGACACGGCATTTGCCAGAACATTCTGACTATAACTATTCAATATAAATATAATATCTCGTTAAGAGCCAACAGGGGCCCCCACACCAAATATGCCTAAGGGCCCCTCTTCCCGGCTTCGTTACGCCACTGTGCATGTGAGTTGAGGTGACGTTGGAAAGACAAAAATACCCCTTGGCTACAAAGAGCCTGGAGATCACGAAACGAGTACAGGATGATGCGCCAATTCTCAAAGATTTATAAAGAAAAAATTGGCTGAAATTCTGGATGCCAATTTTGTCTTATTTTGATGTTCGATAAAATCCTTAAAATATCTGATACACGCATGAATGCCTTGTAAATTTACATACGCATATTTTAGTGGTGATGCAATCTTCAAAATTATTCACACGTTTGCCATCGGAGAAATAAAATTAGATCTTTCAATTGTATTTATTTTCCACCAAATACAAGAGCTAAGACCAAGGGGGGATTTCGTTCTCGATCAATCAGCGCATTTGTTCATAATTTCGCTCTAAGCCAATCATAATGCGTAATTGGTTATTGTAGGTAGTTTCCCTGCAAGCACAGAAAGCCTACTTCCCGCAAAAACATACATTTGAACTGAATATTTAGGGTCCTAAATAAATCTTCGAGGGGGTCAGGATATTTAATTTTTTTGATTGGATTCAACGTAGCAAGGTAAACTAAAATATGTTCTAAAAATTAGCCGCTGGGATTTTCGCTTTATTGCCGAGTTCTTAAATTATCGGCATTCGAACTTGCGCGCTTTTTATATGCTGCTCTTCGAATGCTGATAACTTTCAAAAACAGGCACTAAAACGCAAATTCTAGCGCCAAATTTTCAGAAAATTTCTTAATTTACCTTGTTCGAAGCTTTATTTATTACCCTATATTTTCTGTTCAAATGTGCGTTTTTACCGGAAGTAGTAACCTATTGCGCATTTTGATTGGCTTGGAGCGAAAATGTCAACAAATGAATTGATTGGTCGAGAACGAAATTCCTCCTTGTTAGACTATATAGTGCATATCATGAAGATAATTTTCATTATTTTCTCACTTTGATATCTCATGCTGGTCGACGATGAACCATCTGTTGCATTATAGTCGGGGAGGAGGGGGGGAGGGGTGCTAAGTTGCTTACTCAATCCCATCAATTAATATAACTAATTAGTTGTTTTTTGAAGAATCAGCACTTTTATTGTTGTTATTTTTTAGCAAATCTTTCGTTCGTTCCATAAGTCCGAATTATCATTTAGCACTGATAAAGAACTGAGCACACGAGTTTACGTATTAATTAACACATTCTTCCGAAAATAATGCAAAACCCTGCATAATCATGAGCACATGCATATGTGTATTATAGCTCCACTTAAATCTGTAGCTATAGCGGTTTTGTAGATGGAAATTTCGAGTGTGGATTTTATCCCCGAGCCGACGGCGCGAAGCGCCGTGCGATGGTACTAATCCCTCACGGTTATTTACACCCGGGGAAAGGGAAGCATTAGCCAAGTCTAAAATTCATCAATGAGCGCGGGCGTCGGTCACCAACCGTGGGCACTGAACTATATAACATGGAAGGCTGACTCGAGCTCAAAAGGTGAAGCCAAACATGGCGGAAATTGAAGGCATTCTTGCGCGTCATTCTCAGTCCCCTTACGTGCGCGGCCAAACTTTTTTTATATTTTTCTTTATTTTCCGTAAATCTGGTGAAAAACAGACTAGATATGAATGAAAAGTTGAATTCTGGTGTTTTGTTTGTGTTCAGTTCTAAATTTTAATTATTATTTATTTAAAAGATGCGATATTTGAGTGGAAAGAAAGCAAAATAGCGCGGGATTGTTGTTTTTGTAAATGACAAGGAGTGACAAAACAAAACACAAATGTCACTCAATTAATCTTTCAAAATATTTGTATTGCCCCTATTGACAAGGGTTTCACACATATAAATAACTCATTAAAATAAACAGTTTAAGTTTATAAGACAATCATCATAGTGATTTTATTAAATAAAAAATAAAAAAACAAAATTTTCTTGCATGTATGGAATTAAATTGGATAAAAACTGCCTCGAAAAGTGCAGTTAAAAAGCAGTTTTAGGTCAGCAAAACGGACTAAAATAAGCTAAAGAATGGTGTGAAAACAGAAAATCACCATAAAAACAAGAAAGCGAAACAACCAAAGCTCAAATAAATTCCCTATTTATCAGTTAAAATACAGATTTATTAAAAAAAAAACAAAAAAAGTTTGAAATTAGTGTTTAAATTCGCAACGAAAAATACAGATTTACTCACACATACAGTAGGAAAATGCAGCAGACTGATAGATTAGATGAAGGAAATCAGGTTTACATGAAATAAATAAAGTTTATTTTCTTTTTTGCTCTTTTAAAATGAAGAAAAACACAACCCGAGAGTCGCGGATCCATCACTTCCCGCCATGAAAATACAAAAAATGTTTTGCCGCGCGGGTAAGAAGACTGAGAATGACGCGCAAGAATGGCTTCAAAATCCGCCATCTTTGGCTTCACTTTTTGATTACGTAACTGACTGAAGTCAGCCTTCCATGTATATAGCAACCTCGTCCCCAGGGTCTTCTTCGTGCATGGCGCGTTAAAAATGAGAAGACCCTGGTAAAGGCTGCGAAAATCTCCACGATTCATGGACATTTTAGTGCATGCGCAAAAGCGAATTTGCGTTGGCGCTGACCAATTCATTGCTGGCGTACAAATTTTTCATGGCCTTCTCGGAGATGAAATATTTCAGTTTGGAAATGTATTTTTTTGCTAAAATACGGCCTCTAGATAAGTAATTTCTCTTCAAAAATTAAGATGTCTAGAGAGAGAAAATAACAAGAAGTAGCACGTCTAATTTTTATCTTCCTGGCCGAAGAATCCGCGTTGTTTGTCATGTCTCACGGCTGCATGCAAATTGCAGTCTGACAGCACTGTCACTGTGAAGGTATTAAAATTGAAAAACTACAATATATTATTATTTATATTATAATTCAACAATAATGGCCCCATGACTGGTGCTAATATGCCTACAAAGTATTTTTTTTAAAGCGCTTAGTTTTGAGAAATTATAATTTGATATAAATGAAAATTTACTAGTGGGCCAAGTTGTGAACGTTGCACTTGTTCAAATTATTTTGACTAAAAATTATCGCATGTTAATAAATACTCTAGTATATAATAATATTGTAATTTATAGTTTATTCCCTTGGAGCATGCAAAGTGCTGACATGTGGAATAATTTGCCTTAGATCCACAGCTCTCATATAGGAGATTAGAACTCCCATAATTCCTTTTACACATCCTAGTACTGTAATTTTACTATTCTAAAAGTGCATTTCCCCATCCCCTTTCAGACAGCAGAAATTTCATTTGTATTGCAAGTTTATATTGTGCACTGAATGGTGAATCAGTAAAACTAAAAGATTGCCAACCAGTTTAGAGATAGTTTTGTTCAAATGTAACTTATGTCATAAGTATGTTTCTCCCTCAATTAGAAATAAATCTACTGCTAATAAATTAATTGGATAGATTTAGTGTAACATATAGATTTCCAGTTTGTGAAATGAAATGCAAATCAACTGTATTATATTTTAGATATTCATGCTTCTCAAACATCAATACGGATAAAACAAGGACTGTGAAGAAGACTGCAACTGTATATGTACAACTTAATGGGGATGGGAATGCTGTTAGTCTTCACATCTAGGAATGTTGATAATATTAATTAATGAGATTATTAAGAAAACCACAAAGTCAACAACTATCCTAGATTCCATAATATTAGGAAGCTGGCTCAACTATACTTCATATTCTGGTAATACTCAAGAAAGTGACATGGGAATTCAACAATGCATATACAACAGAAAGAGATATTTCCACACTAAGACAATTCTTACTGAATTAGTATTTAGCTGATATTTCATTTTTTACAGTATTTAAAGTTATATACACTGCTGTTTTAAGTTAAATAACAAAGTTACTTGGTTCAAAATCTGGTCTTTGTTTTTCCTTTTCTGTACTGTGCAAGGGTAGAGAAAAGAGGTGGTAATATGCATCCTCACATGCAGCTGTAGGAACTCTCACTCATATGGAAAATGAATTGGATTGTTCCAGAAAAGATCCATACTCCCCCAAGGAGAAAATTTCTGCCGTCCGGAGGGGGAGGGGAGAAAAAATTGTTTCTGATAATAGTAAATGTATTAGGACATCCGAAGGGGGTTAACTTCCTATTTTCTCTGTGGGGGTAGTATGGATGTTTTCTGGAATGACCTATTCACAGTCATTTCAAAAAGTAAGCCTTGGAGCTTGTGGAAATCGATTTCATTCATGCTTCAACAACCGATCTCCTGCATGAACATCATTGCAAAATGTGCAGCCAGCCTGCAATGTCCAAACCACAGTTGTCCACAACATTTGTTCTCATTGAGCTGTCCATTGATGAGGAAGTGTAATGTGGAGACAAAAAAATTTTGATTTGGCTGCATTTATTTGAACACTTGCTTTATTATACATCCCTCACTGATTCAATAGTTGCTAATGTAAATTTGTACTAGCTCTGCAGGACAGATGTGCTCAATTTTTCCTATACGGCATGGAATAAAGATCATGCCATTAGTGTTACATGCATGCAAATGGTAATTCACAATGATGTAAAGGCTAATGAAATTCAATTATGGGTTGTCCATAACTACCAACATTTCCTGAAGTGTACACACTATACGCTTCAGGTAGGCAGGTTCATATTAACCAATATACGCTTTTTAAAATGTTGAACTATAGACCTACCATCATCGGTTAAGTCACTGTGGGAGGGGGTTGAAAAGTGTACTCTCTGAGTCTCTGTACACCTATGATAATTATGGATGATTTACAGTGTAACACTAATGCTAGATTCAAGTGGCATCCATTCTTGTGGAAAATTCAAGTAGCTGTGCTCCAGCAGCTAGCTGCAGTAGCACAAATTATTGACATAACCAAAATTTTAATATTGCATGGGATCTTTATAGATTCGCTTTTATTATTTCCTGATGTCCTATGAGCCCAGCAGGAACTGCTTACTTTATTATTATAATTTAAACATGTAACAATTAAGCTATACAAACAGCAATCGTTCTGTGCGTCTATTTCTGCTATAAAATGCATATTCAGCTGAGATTGATATTACACTGTCACTTGAAGCAGACAAGAGGTTTTCGTATTAAACAAGTGGTTGTATTTGAGAGAAACTAGAACGTCACAAACGCAAATGGTTCTGTGGTTTGTTTGATCATACAGTGTGTGTATACATATTCATACCTTCGATAACGATGTGAACATTAGCTGTCTCAACTTTGAAGTACCAAATTGATGTCTATATTTATTCACACTACGATGTCCATTATATATTGTGCCTGATATTAGGCTGAAAGTTGGAAAATATTTGCCAGAAACGAGCTTCGCGCCTTGGCGAAGCATGCATTTTACTGTAAAGCAAATTATTGTTGTGAAAATCCTTATAAATCATGCAACCAATCGTAGCGCTCATTACAAGAAGTATTTAGCGGTAAACCAATCATATTCATTGTAACAACATCCTCAAAGCACATGTCAAGGTCAAATGTATAAACCAATCACAACGGAGTTTAGAAGAGCCTTTACCAGGGTCTTCTCATTTTTCACGCGCCATGTACGAAGAAGACCCTGGGGACGAGGTTGGGTGTAATAAATTATAATAATGTTAGAAAAATAAGAAAATCGAAGATGGCCGCCAACCTAAGAGTGTCCACAAAATTTAAGTGCTTAGTGCGGCTTAAAAATGCGTTTAGTCTTTGAAATTTTTCCTTCTTTTTGCTACCGACATATTCGAAATCAGATTCTTCAGCTTTTATTACATGGGAACTATGTAGTTGCTGTTCTTCCAACTGGGTTTGGTAAATATCGTTCGTTCACTAAACAAAATTAACAGCCAAAATATAATAGTATTACAACAGATGTTCTCCAGCTGGACAGGCTTGCCTAAGAGGACACGGAAAGTGTTTTGAACTGGGGATGTTAAACTTGGTTTTACCCTTCCAAAGACTCTGCTGTGCGACGATTGGAGCGAGTTTATGAGGAATATTTTATACAGTGATTCAAAGAAATGTTTTTGCATATATTGTATATGTTTATATTGATCTATTGTTGAATGTCACTTATATTATAAAGTGCCAATGGTTGGAATATTTATTCATTGA
The DNA here is from genome assembly GCA_902702795.2 of Paramuricea clavata. Lineage (NCBI taxonomy): Eukaryota > Metazoa > Cnidaria > Anthozoa > Malacalcyonacea > Plexauridae > Paramuricea > Paramuricea clavata. The sequence continues at coordinate 14,577 of CACRXK020004865.1, read as the reverse complement.
TACAGATGAAGTGTTATATGCTCTTTCCTTGTTTACGTTTTCCTTGCAGCCAAATGTTGTTGAAGCTGGCAAGCTGCAAAACTGACATATGAGTGATATGACCCAAATATTGGATATGCATCTCAGTTTGCTTCCAGTAAAATGCAAACTAGACCTTAAGAATTCTATATGAGACAAGAAATATTACGTTTAAAATCATGACTAGCAAATTAGCATGTGTGAATTTATGCTTCCTAGTAATAGTATGTACTCCAGTAAAGCTTGCTTGCTTCAATTCTTGCTGTTACCATCTGCACATTATCAGGGTGGAGAGTTGATTTGAATTTTTTGTCCCAGGGGATAAAGGTAGGGAATAGATTTTCCATCACAAAAGGGGCAAGGTGCCCAACCAGTTAGAAGATGGCATGTACTTTAAGTGACCATTCATTATACCCTAAGGTGGGGTGGGAGATTCTTATGTCAAAATGTCATGGGACCCCTTTTTAATCTCTTAATTTAATAATGGAGACCACTCCTAAATATTTAAGACTATATAACATGATGCAATTCTAATCTTCATTCATGTGAATGCCTGACTATGAAGAAAATACATTTTGCAACACAGGGATGGATCCAGCATGATCTGGTAGGGGGGTGGGGTGCTCTGCCAACTCTGGTGCCGAGTTGTGTTGGTCATGTGTGCCGCCCGCCCATCAACTTGCTTCACTACTGCAAAGTCTTGCTTTACTACTGTATTTGAATTGTAATTGTTGTTCACAGCTCGCTTATCATCATGTTATTACTCAAATTACTGTATCTCATTTTGCCTGTAATAATTTTTTGAATTTTTATCATGAAAAATAGAACCCCGCTGCACCCCCTCTGGCCAGGGCTAGGGGAGTACACAGCCCCCCACCCCCCCCCCAGTAAATCCATCCCTGTTGCAACATACACTACAAGAGCTAGAATGATTGCTTCCTTTGGACGATTTGTCTTAGAATTATATTACCTATATTACAACAAATACTCAACAAATCAAGGACCCCCTCCAAGGCAATTTTGCCAGCAAAATAGATTAAATTTGATGGTAATTGTTCTGAGAATATATTAACTCATTGAGTGGCAGCATTCTGCCTAGACTTGCCACAAGTCGACCTCGAACGAAACGCAAGCAGCGAGTGTGAGCCGACGTTTCGTTCGAGGTTGACTTGTGGCAAGTCTACATTCTGCCCTTGAGTAAAATTGTCTGGCACCAGACGGAGTAATATACTAAAGTAGGGACATTGCCACTATAAAGGTTAAACAAATTAAAAAAAAATTTGCAATGGTCTATATTCAAAAAGCTCAATTTGTAAATTTTAATTGACTTTAATTAAATTAATATAACTACTTATACTTATACTTATAGCTACCTTGCCCCAGTCACTTCAAGTGAATTCTACAGGAGGAGGGGGACATTGAAAATCCCTGGGTTTACTTGGTAAAAGCAAGAATTGAACCATGCATTACATGTATATGGAGAGCAGTTTTAAATATATTTTATCATGCAAATACCTTGATAATTGTTCTTAAACGTCTTTGGCTTAGAATGGGTACACCCTCCAAAGGTACTTATTTACAGGGTCCAAAGGTGTAAATATACACTGTCCAAGGTGTTAATATAAACAACAAAAACAATGTATATAATTAAATTTTATTAAATAAAATGTGGAATATTTTACAAATTGCATTACCATCCCAAAGTGTACATAATTTATCAATATAATTAGGACTTAGAAGCTGTTCGCATGAGTTTGACTCTGACCCAGCACCCTTGGCTTAGTTCCCCTTGCCTGATCACAAGTAGAAAACCTCCAACCCCCTCTGACAAATCAGTCCAGATCTGCCCAAGAGGCAGGATTTTCTGGAATATTATTAGCAGTGAAATTGTTGCATATTTTCAAGCATGCATTGTAACCTGATTTTAAAGCCTGTTTGAACATCAGACATTGTGGCAATGGCAAGATGGTCCAGTCATATGAATACAATCTTAAAATATCATAAAAACAATGCAATTTAAGGCCAGACAGCCCAACTCCTGCGAACAGCCCTTTATTACACATTCGAAGCATCTGTTGAGGCATCAAAGTACTGTACATGCAGGCACATGGAATTACATACGAGTAGGTGACATAAGCCCACCATTGCACAACTTTGTCTGCAACAATGCAAATACAACAAATGCAAATACAATCAAGCTGGAAACGGATTTTATCAGCATTTTGATATATACATTATGGCTCATGTCTAAAGACACCTGCACTTTCATATTGAAATTGTTCTAATATCATCCAAACAAAACACATCAGAAAACTGTAACATCAGCCAAATGAGCAATCACTTTTTTAACACAATTTATGGTAAAATGAAGCAACATGTAATAGTATCTGAAACAAAACCAAATCACATATTATTCAAAGTTGTAAACACTGTTGCATATATGATATAACAAAATATCGTCGCATTTCTAGTGGTAACTAACTATAAATTAGGCCAATTTAAACTCGACTATGAAGAATATCAAAAACTAAAGGTCATGTTTCAGTTTATAACCCAGACTTTAGTTTTATAAATATAAACATTATAAAACGCTATACGAAGCCAAATATGAAGGCACATTTTGCCCTAAATACTCGGTCAGAGCCTCAGAGGTGTGTTCTAGTACACAATTAATCTTCTCTCACAGTTTAAAACAAACAATAATACTAACCTTCGACAAATTGTGTATAAATCTTAACGAATTTAACCATTTTGCCACAGATTTTGCCAAAAATATTTCTTAGACGGACAAAGTATTAAATCACTCCTTGCATGAAATGTTAATTTATCCCAAAGTTTGAATAAATTAATCCAAGATTGCATTATTTGCATAATAATGTACTTGTCATTGACCAATCAGAATACATAGAAGACCGGCCGGTGCCAGGGCCTTTTCCCGCCTTCCCAATGACAAAAAGGGAAAAGCCCTGGGAACGAGGTTGGATAAAACCATTATATTTTCCGAACATGAAGTATCTAAAGTAGTTGTTATGGTAACACGATAATTTTTTAATAATACTCTTACAAATGAAAAATCGCCTAAAAATATCACTTTTAATTACAAAATTGTCAATTTCCCAACATATATATGTTAGGTATGATATTATACGTAATATAAGCTTCAATTTAAGGTAAAATTCAACCACAAACGCTTCGCAAAACGTATTTAAAGTGTTCTTTAATATAAAACTATAAAACTGCCTTTAATTAAATGGCTTTATCGATAAACTTTGAGTTTGCAATAAAATGATTTCAAATTCTCGCATGCAAATAACTTTGCTTTCTTTTTTATTTATTTAAAAAATTCAATATAATAAAAAAGGGAATCAATATTAAAGATACAATGAAATTATATGCTGTCTTGTTTAGTTGTTTCATATACGCAAAGGCCGTCGGGTTTTAAAGCAATTATAAAATCAATATTTAAAACAAACTTACCTTCGTTAACGTCGGCTCCCTTCTTTTAGCCGATTCTTTCGCCCTTTCTTTCTTGAAATGACAAAATCTTGCAAAAATGCGAGCAACAATGAAATATATTTGCAAGAAATTTATCAATCATCAAATCAAGAAATGTTTGCTATTTCGCTGTCGTCATGCAGTCGTTATAATGCAAACTTTATATTGGACCAATCACAGTGTTCGCTATTCATGACAGTCCGCCATATTTTTGAGATCAGTGAGGATGACCACCCACGCACAGTGACCACGCCCGCGATATTTGATGAACTTTAGAACTTTCCCCGGGTGTAAATAGCCGGGGAGAATTAGTACCCTCGCACGGCGCTTCGCGCCGTCGGTTCGGGGATTAATTTCGTAATCACTCGTATGATTATGGCATTTATTATTAGCATGACAAAATTACTGGATGCTGCTTGGTCGAGAGGAGTACAATTATTTCATTAATTATTTATCTTCTGTAATCAGTGGCAAATACTGCAATTTCATTGGTTTACAGGAGTGCGATTTGAGCATTAATCGCACCTTTTCTGAGCTGTAATCGCACTCTTGGCTACAGCCAATGAAAATCAGTCTAGTATTTACAACTAGCCAATCAGCATTCAGGATACAAACTTTGAATTTTATTTTCTTTATTGCTGTAAAAAATTTCAAAATGGAGGAATTCACAAATTTTGAAAATTTTGACCTTTTAATTTTTAAATCAGCCCTCGAAAACCGTCAAAATTGAGGTCGGAAAAAAAATGCCGACCTAAATCTGACCTAGCTCGGCACATCTCGGCATTTTTTAAAATCTGTTTCCATGTCTTGGAGCACTAGTAGCCTGCACTAGTAATCACGTATTTACGAATCATTGAAAAGTATAAATGTCACGAAGGCTTTTCTTTTAGAGTCTTACCTAGATTATATATATAGAATACCCGTTAATTCTTAAACCTTACACCAAAGTGTATCGAATTCTATAATCGCTGACTTTTTAACAGCTATAAGCACCAAAAAAGATTCTTACTTTGGCTGAATTAAGGTCGGCAAAAAATTGCCGAGCTGGGAGATTGATAGGTCGGCATTTATAGGTCGGCATTGCCGAATGCCGATCTCGTTTTCGAGGGTTGTTAAATTATATATTTTCTGACGAAAATGACCTCCCTGTTCTTCCAGCAGAAGACACCGAACTAGACACAACCAGCGGTTATATTTGAATCAGATTCAGATAATTAACTGAACTAAAGAACTTCACTATTTTGAACATGTTATAAACATACAAACATGGCTTCCCAATTGTGTGTTGAATAATTCAAACAATGTTGTCATGTGATTATGCCGGAAATAATGCCCGGAAGTTAATAATATGTTAATTTGATTATATATGATAAATTTAATTCAAAATTGTACTATTTCACTTAGAATTGTCGTGACAAAAATTTCATAATTATATTGAATTTCAACAAATTGTATTTTTGTGCTTTTTCCCCTTAAACAGTTTGATTACAGAAGATAAATAATTAATAAGTAATAGAACGAATTAAGTCATACCATTAGTATAGGTAATCATGCGATGGCGAGTACAATTAGGGATTAATAGTACGAGTGATGTTTGAAATTTTGCCAAAATTGGACGAGCCGCCGGGGCGAGTCCAATTTGGCAAATTTCCAAACATCACGAGTACTATTAATCCCTAATTGTACGAGCAACATCGCATGATTACTTGTTTATTATTAGCATGACAAAATTGGATACGTACTTCTCAATGTCAACATCATATTCTCTCGCCAAAGCAGAGTCCTACCAGACTTTCAACCAAAATTTGGTGCTTTTGTTTGTATTTTCATTTAGTTCTTTTGTTCAAGCAAAATTTGGTGCTTTTGTTCGTATTTTCATCTAGTTCCTCTAGCGTAATTTCATTTCACATTTGTGTTTAAAATACCTTTCCGCCATTTTGTTTGTTTTGGAAATCATTAATTGTACTGCAGTACAATTAATGAAATAATTGTACTCCTCTCAACCAATCAGCATCCAGTAATTTTGTCATGCTAATAATAAATGCCATAATCATACTCGTGATTAACAAATCGACCTCCCGCTACGCGGTCGGTTGATTTTGTAATCACTCGTATGATTATGGCATTAATGCACTCCTATTCGTTCTATTACCATCATTAATTAAAGCACCAAATGCTGCTTTAACAAAAGAACTAAATGAAAATACGAACAAAAGCACCAAATTTTGGTTGATAATCTGGCAGGACTGGGCTTTGGTGAGAGAATATGATGTTGACATTGAGAAGTATCCAATTTTGTCACGCTAATAATAAACAAGTAATCATGCGATGATGCTCGTACAATTTGGGAATTAATGATTTTCTCAAAACAAACAAAATGGCGGAAAGGTATTTTAACAAAATACAAATGTGAAATGAAATTGCCCTTGAGGAACTAGATGAAAATACGAACAAAAGCACCAAATGCTGCTTTAACAAAAGAACTAAATGAAAATACGAACAAAAGCTCCAAATTTTGGTTGATAATCTGGCAGGACTGGGCTTTGGTGAGAGAATATGATGTTGACATTGAGAAGTATCCAATTTTGTCACGCTAATAATAAACAAGTAATCATGCGATGATGCTCGTACAATTTGGGAATTAATGATTTTCTCAAAACAAACAAAATGGCGGAAAGGTATTTTAACAAAATACAAATGTGAAATGAAATTGCCCTTGAGGAACTAGATGAAAATACGAACAAAAGCACCAAATGCTGCTTTAACAAAAGAACTAAATGAAAATACGAACAAAAGCTCCAAATTTTGGTTGATAATCTGGCAGGACTGGGCTTTGGTGAGAGAATATGATGTTGACATTGAGAAGTATCCAATTTTGTCACGCTAATAATAAACAAGTAATCATGCGATGTTGCTCGTACAATTTGGGATTAATAGTACTCGTGATGTTTGGAAATTTGCCAAATTGGACTCACCCCGGCGGCTCGTCCAATTTTTGCAAAATTTCCAAACATCATTCATACTATTAATCCCTAATTGTACTCGATCGCCATCGCACGATTACCTAACTAATTAATAGCACAACTTAATTCGTTCTATTACTATCGTCAATTGCACTCTCCAGGAGTGCAATTAATGATTTCGTGATGATGGCTGGGGGGACCAGGAAATCAAAACAACAAAAATCCAATATGGCGGCGAAATTTTTCTTGTATAATTAACAAACGTGGACGCATTTAACTAAATTTTGGCAGAATGAGTTTAAAAAACATAGTATGTCAAAAAAGCCTATAGAAAATACCTGGAAACACTTTTAAGAAATAATCTCGGGTGACCATGTATGTCTGTAATACAATTTATAAAGATTTTCTTACTGTAAAATGTTGTTTGCATCGTGTTTTCTAGTTTATGTCATGTGGCTTTATGATTTTATGATCATTTCCTAAGTTCCCTTATGCCAAATTTCTTACAAAATAATCAAAAACTCTTGACAAAATGCAGTTGAATTTTAAAGGTAGGTTACAGTCCCTTCTGCGCATGCGCGGGCTTTGTTTACGTTTTTTGTTTTGATCCACATTAATTGTATAAGATGAAGTATATGACGAGTTGAAAGTAACATTCCACATAATTTGTGACCGAGGAGTGCAATGTTTGACAATACTTCGCTTCATTTCTTGTACATTTCTACACTGGAAATTTTTGTACACAATAACACAATCTTATACTGTAACTGTTTGACTGTAAACATCGTGAATAAAGAGGCCGCTTTGAACGTTGTGTGACTTGCTATAACAACAGCTGGGGCGGCGAACCGAAATCCCGAAGGTGTGAGTTCGAATAATTGTGTTTACCTTTGGAGTGTCTCATCATGAAAATATTTAATGCGGTATCAATCCCTCCAAACATGTTGCCAGTGTTGTTGTTGTCATTATGACAGAATCGCTTGGCCTTGGGGAAAGCTTTTCGCTTGACGAAATTCGAAACAAGTGTGATTGAGAATGTGGTTGCACTTCCTGTCTTCGTGGCAAAGCCGGGGGAGAAATTTTTGACCGTGCAAAAGCTGGATAAACTGAGCTTTTGTTCAAGCTCGTGCGTGCTATGGAGATGATTTCGTTATAAACAACAAGAGTTCAATAGATTGACAGTGACGAGAGTACGAGACGCTAAAATTATATTCAACTTTTTTGTGTTATAAGTATGTATGTTTTGAAATTATGAACTGGAAGTATGAATTCACTGATATTACTGTCATATATATTGACACTAAATGATGATATTCTTGTGACACTGAATGATCTAACAGTAATATTAAATTAACTTAAACAATTCTGGTCAATCTAGTGATCACGTTAGTTCACTTCATCATGTCTCTTCACAGGACAATTGCTAAATATAATTATGCTTGTTTCCCTCTATATCAGAGCTCATCAGAATGCTCAGGAAACACTGATAAAATTTTTATTACATCAACGAATCTTTCTTTTTCTTAACAGATTTATATATGATTTATTATATATAAATGATTTACAGATTTATAACAGATTTATGATATGATAATACATATAATTTATAAACAATTATTATTAGGCTGCACACATATATCCAAGGGGATAGGCATGCATATGACTCAAATACTAAATATAATTACAGTTTGTGACACAACAGTCAGGTAAGCACCATTCACATAAGAACCTGTTGATAGGCTAACTTGGAAAAATCTAGGTTCTTATTATATGCAGGGTAACCAGGGTTTTACTGTGTTGTCTGATTTCATGTCACAAAACAGGCCATAGCAGCTTGTGCTGACAATATATATATGCATGGGATGGTGCCACTCTTTGTGACACAAGATCAGGCAATCATAGTACAAAATGAACTGGGTTGTGTTTCAGATTGCTTTGTGTAGGAGGCAATCCATCTAGATGAAAGAAAGCTCGGATTTAAAACCCCCAGACCCCACCTTTGGGCAATACATGTAGTGACTACATGATCATTAGAGCTTGGAAATTAGGTTAAATTCTTAAAGAAAAGCGACTCATTTTTGGTATGTGCATGGGGTATAATTTACATGTATATAAATTGTGCACAAATTATCTAACTAATAGCTATGTGTAAAGCTATACTGTAAAGCTATACTGTAAAGCTGCTAACATGCACTCAATGACATTTTCAGTATTCTGGATTATTTTCATTACTTTGTGAAGAGTTTATTTTCTTTGATTTATATACATTTTTTATTTGTCTTCATGTGATAAAATAAGAACCTGAAATGTTAGCCTAAACAAATTCTTATTTTAGCGTGTCTAAAATAAAAAAAATTAGCCTAACAGGTTCTTAAATTATAGATTCTTATATGCAAGCTTTTAGTCACAATTAGGGTGAAAAAATATACTCGTAATTATTAGTTGAGTTTGTTTACATCATATATAAGTTTCTGTGATCAAAATGTTTTATAATAAAACTAAATGTTAGCTGAGCTAATTTAATTTAATTTTTAAACGTCAATTTTTAAACCTTATAGCAAAGTGTGTTTATAGATAATCGAACTACGAATCAAATTTTATAATCGCTGACTTTTTAACAGCTATCAGCACCAAACATTCTTACTTTTGCTGAATTAACGTCGGCAAAACTTTGCCGACCTGGGAGGTTGATAGGTCGGCATTTAGGTCGGCATTGCCAAATGCCGATCTCGTTTTCGAGGGCTGTGCTTTGATTAAAATATACTTTGATCAGAGAAACTTTTTATGTGTTTCTATTAAGTGAGCACAAGTTGTCCATGAAAAGACAGTCAAAGACTGTAAAGCACGGTCAAGAAGATGAATTTATATCATTTATCACTCACTGACAATAATATATAAACAGCCATCCAAAACATGTTGACTCCAAATTGCTCATTAACACTTTTTCATTGACAACTCCTACTCACAAGTATCATATCTTTAGGCCTTAATTATATGGGTTTCAGTTTGTAAATAAAACAGATAGAACAGTTCGTATGTAACGATACGGTATAATTAAAATTTAAAATAGAAAATAAAGAGAATTTTATAGTCATTAATTAAAACCTCGATTGATGGACTTCAACAAGCGATTTCACTGAAGTATCCACAGTGAAGGGAGTGAATAGCAGCTATGTTGGGTGAAATGTCCTTGGATTCTTTTCTTGAAAACCTTTAGTAGAAGCTTGAGGATGTAGGTATATCATGGGGAAACGCAGACAGAAATGGCACGCTCTCCATCGAGGAAAACAATGAAATAGATACACTTTGGTACACTTTGGAAGCATCCCTGCTAGCGTGGTATTCTTTCCTACTCGTCATGTTGCCCCAAAAACTCGTTATTTGAAGGATTGTCGCTCAAAAAAGCTCAATATATTTTGGAAACTTCTAGCTTCACTCATTCGCTTGCGAAAAAAAACAACGCGCGTGTTATTGCCAGAAATGAGACTGGACCGAGTACAAACCGAGTTGCCCAACTTCCGGTGGAGTCCCCAGGCAAAAACAATCACAGACATGCGCAGAAGGGACTGTAACCTACCTTTAACATTTCGCGGGGCCTGTCCACCTGTGGCATTTTATCAGTGCGGGGACCCAAGACAGCGCCCCCCCTGCATTTTAAACACTGAATTCAGAAAGATTCAAAAACATAAACATATCCTTTTGTATTGTACGTGTTGAGAAGTTGCTTGAAATTTGTGTATTTACAAAAAAAGGAAGTATACATCAATAATTTGTACTAAAATTAAGTGACACAATGGGTATCAACAATAATATCATATGACAAGTAATACCTAAAAGTGTATACCTGCTGTGCAGTGTGCATTATGTTTGGTTGGGCCCTGCACTGAAATAAGGAAAACCGTGGGGCATGTGGCATATGCCGCTTCTGCCATATGGTTAATCTGGCACTGGTGTTTTGTCACCTGCATGGGGTTTCTTGACATAGTTGTTGAAACAGCACAACTGGAAACAACTGGCCATGGTAACCATGCTTTTGAAGCATAGATAATATATATAGATAGTATTAGAGATAATTTCATAAATAGCATGAAGTATATTTGTCTTCTAATGTCAGAATATGATCACACTGCCTATAGTTGCCTGACAATTTTACTTTTGTATCAATGAGTCGAGTCCATCAGTGGTTGAGGTTAAAGCAGGTTATTATTTCAAATTAACTTTGAATGATATCTTTTATATTTGTTCATATATTTCAATATTGAATAATAAATACACAGCACATTTTAAATTAATTTTGTAAGTTTTTCTAATTCAAAACTCAACTGCATTATACTGCATTGTAAAAGTGGATTCACTCTACAGAAAGTTTTATTATAAAGGTTGCCTTCCAGTTTAACAAAATAATAAATTTAAAAAGTACAAATATATTTAGTAACAACAAAGACATGTATATATATTTTGTCGAGGGGTAAATTACTCTGAAAAAAGCGTACGAGGATTTTTGGGATTAGAAAATCCCGGCAATTTTTCTCGGGATTCTGGGATTTTTTTCTCGGGATTCTGGGATTTTTTTGGGATTTTTTCAGCTGATTTTTCCGAAATATTTTCGCTTATTTTTTTCGCCGAACTTTTTCCGACATTTTTTGCGACATATAATCCGTCGAATTATTTTTAAAACGAAGTAAATCAACAAAGGACATTCTCACGCCAATTCACGATTTAAATGTTTAAATGGGATTTCTCAATATTGCAATAGTTTTGAGGATTTTATTGGACTTTTTCCAAGTATTTTATGCAATTTTTAGAGATTTCTTGGGATTTTGGGATTCTGGGATTTAGTAAGATTTTGGGATTTTTCCAAAGATTTTTTGGGATTTTTGATGAAGTGTACGAAGATTTTCAGAGTAATTTACCCCTCGTATTTTGTAAAAAGGCTTAGTATTAAATATGGATAATTGAAAGTTTGAAACCCTCTGGTTGATCAAGGTTAAACATAATTGATAAAACGAACTACTTACTTTACCTTAACAGTATGCTTGAGTAAACTAGAAATTATCGTGTTGTCATGCCACTGTGGCGATAAAATATTATTCCCGCATGGCAACTTTGAACGAACCAAACTGACGATATTTTAAGGCAATCTGGATAATTTTCGTTTTAACAGCATTAACATAACATCTTTTATCCACTGTGGAGCGACCAGTTTGGTAAAACTTCGCAAAGTATCTCACATTTGGCAAAATTCACCTTAGTTCACGTTGTTCGCCATACTGTTCACATTTCTATAGTAATTTGTGTCACAGAAGTTATATCCAGTCTACTATTAATAGATCAGTGAGTCCAGTCCGCGTTTTACCTCTATGGTTTTACTAATCTGAGTCCAGTCCGCGTTTTACTAATCTGAGTCCAGTCCGCGTTTTACTAATCTGAGTCCAGTCCGCGTTTTACTAATCTGAGTCCAGTCC